>JAJIBD010034510.1:0-32934 GCA_021461705.1 Cryptotis parvus | reverse complement strand
AGTATTTAGAATGAGATGGAGTACACAAAACACAAAAAAAGGTGCATTTAACTGTAAAAAATGGAACAGTTGCTTACCATTGTGAGGGTGAAGGGATGATTTTCTAATGCAGATACACTGGGACAATGTAGAATAATATACTACAAAGCAACAAACAATAGTTAATGAAAACAGAATTTCAAACATTCCAATTATAGTTGTTTACAACCATATACAAATTTATAAGGTATTATGAAATGCCACTTATCAGTCAATGTGGACTCACCTGGCCAGGTCTTGCTTTAAAAATTTTCTTTGATCATTTGGATTTCCATGACATTTGATGGATGATTTATGACCGAGAGGATGGTCACTGGCTTATTGCTCCGGAGACACCTGTAAATTCTTTCAGCACAATATAGGCACAAAGGTCCAGAAATCCATATCCAAGTCTATTGGAGAATTTTGAAATGTGCTTTAGGAAATACTTGTACTTTGGGAAACATTATATTCTGTACTCTAGCTTACTGTGATATAGCGATAATATTTTATCTGTATTTTAAATTATAAAGCATAGAAAATTAAGTAAAAAAATGTTGACTTAAAAGAATTTCAATAATATTACAGTATAAAATAAAAGAAGTGTGGAAGATAGTGCAGTAGGCAAGGCACACAGCTGGCTTGAGTTTGATCCCTGCAGGCCCTGTGGCCTCCAAGTACTGCCAGAAGTGATCCCTGAGCACAGAATGAGGAATACGCACTGAATAGTACAAGGTGAGACCAAAATCCAAAGAGGCAAGAGAGAGGAGGAGGAGGAGGAGGAGGAGGAGGAACAGGAGGAGGAGGAGGAGGGAGGAAGAGGAGGAGGAGGAGGAAAGAGGTTAACTGTGTGGTTTCTACAACTTATTTTCTATAGTACATAATAGGAACAGAAAAATAGAATTTGGAAATGCGGCCATTTCACACATGCACTGGACGGAACAGATTGCTCTATCTCAGACTAGCATCACATTCTGTTAGGAGAGGAAACCTCTAAGGCCAAGCCTCTCCTACAATTTATACTATTTCACCCTCAGGTCTTGCAGGCTCTAACCTGAACTTATCTTGATGGTCACTTTTTAATACCTTATTTACATAAGGTATTCCAGAATCTCCATGTTTCATGCAGAAAAACAATACCTAGTATTCATATATGGTTGGATTTTATGGACAGTTCTCATTGTATAAAAAGCTCTGAAAAGGAATGAACTTGCAGCTTTTAGGTCAGTTATTTAATTCTTTGAGCTTCAGGTTACAGTTAAGCAAAATGAGAATACAATGCACTGTCTAACATACAGCATTATGTAATGTCAGAAAAAATCTTAAAATTGTAGTCTAGTGAAAATTTGGGTACCAATGAAGAATTAATTTATAAAAATAATGCATGTATTCCAAAGTCATCTAAATTTTACTGCTCTGTGGAATTTCCCTTTTTTCTTCATAAAACATATGTCAGTGTCATTATTATGTAATTCCATGATTTAAAAATAGATTAGGGAATAATTCTTACAAGAGCAATTCCATAGTTATTTAGAAATTTTCCAAAATTAAAGCTGTATATTTTGCTCCGAAGTAGTAGTTTACAGAATTTTATTTACGTGATCGAGGTATTTTTTTGCATTTGAGTCACAAATTGCCCCCTTCAAAATACTTAGAGAAAATAATTGTTTCTGTGTGCATAATAACTGAAAAGGCATTGTGCATGTTTGCATACAGGAAGCATCCGTTCTACCCTCAGTACTTCATGATCCCCTGAGCACCAATGAGAGAAATTATAAAGCAAAGCTAGGTGTATCACCAAATACTGCTATGGCCAAAATATTCCCAAATTTTGCTTCAAAGAGGTATTATGAATACATAAAGAAACTATGCATTGGTATATTTTAGCATAATGACCAACTAATATAATTAATGTTTCAATTTGCCTTATAATTTATTTATGGGATAATACATAATATTGGACATTCTATAATAACCACTATTAATATGTTATTTCACTACTTAGCCTATTGTGTCTCAATACATGAGGCAATCCTCTTTATTATCTCTTCAGCAAGAAGAGAGCTACTATATGTGGAAAGCAATTATCACTAGACAAGAACTTTCTACATTCTGTACCACTATAAGACATTTTCCTTGAATTGTCAACTATGATGGATCCATAGATAATAATAATAAAAACATCCTGAGTCACACAATTCTTCATTAATTGATAACATACTCCCAAAATATGCTTAAAAGCAATATTGATCTATTGCTTGGGAACATAGACTTTGCAGAAATTCTTAAAGAGAAAAAGAATCTGACCTGTGGAAAGTTAGCTTGAAATCTGGGTTCCTCCTTACAAATCTTCATGAATGTTTTCTGGGTAAGCTCATCTGGTTTTGAAAATCCTTGAGGAAATGATTCATGGACATATTCTGAGAGATAATCCAGGGAGTGAGTATTTGGGTACCGGGTTCCATTAAGATTGATGCAGCCGGGTGGATGGGTATCTAAATTAGTCTGGTATTTCAGCAATCCTCTAAGATTAAATTAAGGATAAAAAGTTAAGTAGATGAAAGAGAAATTGAAATCAGTGACTCAGTTTTAAAAAATAACTTTTCAATTTTATATAACACCCAAACTTGGCTGCTTATTTAGAATCATAATCATACAATTTTCAACCAATTTCTTTATATAGGTCCAAACATAAAATACCTCCCAAAAACAAGTGTTACAATGTTACAAATGCATGGTAAAGAAGAACACACACAGTTACTGTCTTTGACTGTCTTTACCTAGAGTCTATTTAACAATCACATGTTTTTAATTCAATGTCAAGATGAGTGATACCACAGTATTTCATACAAATGGAAAAGTACAATAATTTTATTTGGCTAATACTAGATAAATAAATGCTTTATTTAGAGGTGACTACAAGAGGATGCCACCCGCACGGCAAGCCTGGAAAGCTGCTCGTGTTGTATTTGATATGCCAAATACCATTAACATATATATTAGGTCACTACCATGACCTAATATAATGGTTTGAGGCTCTTTATGTTCCTGGAGCAAGCAGATGCCTTTGGGTTCTACTTGTATGAGACAGGACATATGGAGATATTACTGGTGCCCGCTCTAGCAAATAGATGATGAATGGGAAGATAGTGATAGTGATAGTGATAGAATACTAGATAAACCATATTTGCTGATTAACTCAGAAATTCAAAACAATAAATAATGACAAGAACTACAAACATGTCATCCAAACGATGAGCACATACAATAAAGACACTAAACTAGTTCACTTGTGAATTTATTCCCCAAAAGGCTACATATAAGGTTAAGACAATGAATAAGCTAGGTGTGTTTGAAGTTCTAAAGTAACAAAACAGGGTTCTGGGTTTCACAATAACGAAGTGTTTAAGATATACCATATGAGAAAAAGCATCATGTGGGAGGCTGTACAGAACATTTAAAAAAAATCACTGCTATAAAAGTAAATCTTAAAGTTTCAAAAGCTTGGACAATATTTCAAGTTCAATTTTATTTTGAAGATATTAAAATTCAATTTACCAAAATTATGTTCTGGCTTGCTAATAGGGTACTTGAAAATTATCTTTTATGTTACCCCAACCTGCCCCCTCAAGGTGTTGCAGGTTTGGCTGTGGTGCCTGGCTGTGGTGCCTGGCTGTGTCGGCAGGTAGCAGACAGGAGACAGGCTTGTTTACACCTCCAGGGCTCTGACCTGTGGGCCCTGGATGGTTGATGGTCTGACAAGAAAAATACTGGATGAACCCAGAGCCACAGCAGAGCCTGGCAAGCTACCCATGGTGTATTCAATATGTCAAAAACAGTAACAATAATGGACCTCATTCCTAACAAATGTGGACATTACTGGCACCCGCTTGAGCAAATTGATGAGCAATGGGAAGACAAGTGTCAAACGACAAGTTACCCCAATTAATCTTGTTCTTTCAAAATGATATTTTGCCTTTTCCTCCTGAACCTGCTCTAGGACATCTCCTCATAGGCCACCACCATACTGCTCTTCACCTTGCAAACAGTCTTAGGGGAGGAACATGAGCTAAAGTCTCCCTCCAGCTTCAATCAGGTATGTTGAGCAAGCGGTTCCAGTGGCCAATGACCCCCAGAAGTTCAGATACCCCCTACTCTACTCATCAAAGGGTTGGTGGGAAACTGCACATTCTTAGTGTCCCAATAGATGGCAGTAATAAATATGGTATATAAGCCTGCAAACCAGACCTACACCTGCCTATCTCATTGAAATATACTAGGGTAATGGAAATCATCAGAATAACATATAATCAGTAGCCCCTCAGTGTAAAAAAAATGAGTAATTAGATAAATAGGAATCTGAATTTCAGCTATCTGTAGCAATCTACAATAAGGGTAAAGAGAATGGGAAAACAAAGGAATTTGACTTCAAAGGCAGACAGGTACAGGTAAGTCCCTCAATCTCAGCAAAATTCCCTAGTCTTGTTGAGGAAGATCTCATCAGTGCTACATGCAATAGAATGAAAATCACACAACCAGTAAAGAGAAATTCTGAGACTCAAAAAATAATGATTCAAAAATATGAAAGAATCCACATAAATTGAATTGAAAGAGCTTAAGAGTAAAACAGCTATTTTTCTGGTGCAAAAAAGTGCTTTAATGTATAGCACATTATTAGCAAATATTCATTAAACAAATCAGTAAATTACTATGAGTTTATAAATAATTTTCCCTTAGTTGTTGTTGAAATACATAATTGGGGGTCATCTGGTGTTTGTAGAGAAGTAAAGTTGAACTTCTCATGGTCTATCTTAAAAAAAAATCAACATTTTTAGAGAAAATAGTATTTACTAAAATACATTATAAAGTGCATTCAATTTTGTGACAAAGTGACATTAAAACATTCTTCAACATTAATCTTCCCAAATGCTACACCCACTTGAGGAAGTGTCAATACTCTGACCAGGAATCAATTCAAAAACAGCTACCAAGACATAAACAGTTAACCAGTCTTCCTAGCAACAGCACCAACAGATATAATATATTCCTAAAATAGAGATGCCTCAGGGAATCTTTAAGAATCATCAAGATTCCCACAAAACCAAAATTTTAGTTGGTTCCCATGAAACTGAAGACCCCTCTCTATACAGTTCAGAAAGGTTCTTGCCTCTGTGCTCTAATCTGGCTTGAATTCTATCCTTTTGCACCATGTGGCTCCCAAAAGGACCACTGGATGTTTATCATTAGGCCTAAGCACCAAGCAATCAGACCTGCACTGCCCAACACTGTCCAGCAAGGCCATTAGACCAAAGCACTGTTGGATAAGCCCCCTTAATAAAAAAATAATTTTTGAAAATATGTGGACAATCTATTCCTAAATGAAGAGGTTGCAGGAGGTTCGAGGAGAAACCATAGCAATGATAACACTGGAAGAATACATTTTTCACCATGTTATTTTGCTCTACTATAGTTCTTTCATTGTTGTGTGCTGGAGTGATTGTACAGCAGGTAAGGCCTTGCACACACACTGCCAAACTGCATTCTATCCCTGGAACCCCATAATGTTCCCTATGCACAACCAGGAGTAATTCCTGAATGCAGACTCAAGAGTAATCCCTGAGTATTATTGGCTGAGAGATTTTTTTTTTTTTTGGGGGGTCACACCCGGCAATGCTCAGGGGTTACTCCTGGCTCTGCACTCAGGAATTACTCCTGGCTGTGCTGGGGGACCATATGGGATGCCGGGATCGAACCCGGGCTGGCATGGGCCGGGCGCAAGCAGGGGCAAACGCCCCTACCCGCTGGGCTATCGCTCCGGCCCCTTATTATTGGCTGACCCTCACGGCAGAGCCTGGCAAGCTACCCGTGTTGTATATGATATGCCAAATGCCAGTAACAAATAGACCTCATTCCGGAATGGATTGAGGCTCTTTATGTTCCTGGAGCAAGCAGATGCCCTTGGGCTCTACTAGCATGAGACAGGACATATGGAGATGTTACTGGGGCCCGCTCGAGCAAATCGATGATGAACGGGAAGACAGTGATACAGTGATACAGTGATTATTGGCTGTGCCCCCAAAAAAAAAAAAAAACAAAATAAAAAAAAATACCAATCATTTCATGGTAAAAAGAATTATGCAAAAAATAGCTTCTGAATAAATTAAAAAACTCCTATTGAAGAAACTCATAACACTAATCTGTTAACTCTCTGTTTTCTGTCAAATATAAATTTTTTAAACCAAGAGAACCAAATGATATACTTATTTGTGGTACATTAAGTCACCCAGACAACATAAGCCCAGTATAATCCATCATAAAGAAATATACATAGAAATATATTGATTTCTGCTACCAGAATAAACCATTTTAGTCAATATACTTTTAATTTTTAATGAATCACTGTGAATTAAAGTTACTCATAATTGAATTTCAGGCATAAAATTTCAACACCAATTTCTCCACCAGTCTCACCATTATTTTGAGTCCATATACTTGATTTCAAATAATCGCAAGTCAATCAAGGTGTATTCTTTATTAAAAACAACATATATTCTTTTATTCCTTTGTGACTCTTTCATAGTTCTGACACAAGTTTTCCTTCGTCACTTTATGTGCATCTCTGATTTTTCTCTGTCACTCGACCTTTTAAACCTAATAACTAACTGGTAGTTCATTTCCTAAAATTCTGCATTTGTTGACATAAGAATTTCTTATAAACATAAACACTAAAACATCTAATTGACTTTCTCCCTTCTTTATCTCTGAGGACATTAGGATAAAACTAAAGAAGAATTTTTAAAATGACAACACTGAGCTAACAAAGAGAGAATAACATGTAGGGCTATAGCCTCACACCACAGATGGTCCCCTGAGCACAACCAAGAGTGATCCATGAATTTAGAGCCAGGAGCAAGCCCTGACCACTGCCAAGTGTGACCCCAATATTAAAAAACTTCTTTTAAAAAACTATAAATAATTAAAATGATAAATTAAAAGTATAAATAAAAATATAGCACTGGATGAGAAATAGCTGCTGGTCTATTGTGAGTACTTTATTTTTGTTTCATTAAATATGCTAAAATTAGAACTATTTCTTCCATTCTTGAAACCACTCACAATCATTAGCTATTTCCTACAAAATATCAAAATGTTTCTTTAATTACTCTTTATATATATCTTTCTTTTTTAAAACATATAAGCGATTTTAATTATGTAACTTATATTTTAACTTACCCTGAAACATGCAATATCAGCAGCATGTAGAAGACAAAGAAGAGATTATGAGTATACCAGAAGATGTTATAGTTAGAAACTCTGAAAAACAAATAACAATTTCAATGCCACTTTACTTTTCTTCTCACTAAAATGACTGTACATCATTTCAAACATGTGAGTTCACCCAAGATTTATCTATTACATCAAAATACTAACATTCTATGCAGAGAGATATGTCAATAAATGCAACTAGCCCATTATCATTTTTAAAAGTTTTTTGTATTTCACATAAAAGGTATGAGAGCCAGAGAGCACAGTGGGTAGTGCGCTTGCCTTGCTGGACCTCAACTGACTCCTGATACACAAGGATACACACCACCAGGAGTGTATCCTTGAGTGCAGAGCCAGGAGTAAGTCTGTCTTGAGCACCACCAGGGTGAGACCCTAAAATAAAAATATTAAATAACGTGTATGCAAAGAATTAAATACAGTGGTAAACTATGATGTAAAGCTAAAAGGCAAGTAACTGCAGCATTGCTATTCATACAAAAATCTTTGAAAATCCAAATGATTTCTAAAACAATGCTCCTATCTCAATGTGTGTTCTGAGAGGGGCTCATATATAAGGATAGCAAATAAATACAAGTCTAAGTTTCCTATCATCTCATTGGACAAGTATGAATGATATAAGAATGACATCATAGTGCTATCATGCTAGGGTAGGAGAAAGTCTGAGGAAAAGCCAAGAAAAGCATAACTATAAAGGATGTCTGAGGCAAGTTTCATCCTCTCACACAGCACAAGAACATTTTTTCTTTTTTTAATGTTTTATTATATCATCATGATATACAGTAACAAAAGTGTTCATATTTGGGTTTTAATCAAACAGTTTTCCAGCACCCATCCTTCCACCAGTGCCCATTTTCTACTACCAATGTCCCCTGATTCCCCCTCCAAAATCTATGGCAGGCAATTTTTACCACTCTCTCTCTCTCTCTCTCTCTCTCTCTCTCTCTCTCTCTCTCTCTTTCTCTCTCTCAATTTGCTCAAGCGAACCTATTAAATTAAATATATAATTAAATATATAATTAAATTATATATTTAATATTTAAATTATATATTTAATTCTTTGAATACACCTATAGGTGCCCACTGAGCAAATTGATGAACAACGGAAGACAAGTGATATAAGTAAAAGAAATACACACACACACACACACACATATGTGTGTGTATATTTATATGTATCTCTCTCTTTCTCTCTTCTCTTACACATTGTGGATTGCAATACGTTATTTAGAGGTTATCATGTATATTCATGGCCAGGTTCATGTTGACAAGGACACCGACGCCACAGACACCTCTTTCGTTGCATGTTCCTAGGAAGAGTTCCTCTCTGGTGTCAAAAAAGGCGTGATGCGATTGACGCCTCCTCATCTCAGTCAGAGCAATGATGTCCTACATGATCTTTTCTGCTTGAACTGTCAGGTCCTCGATATAAGCTTCCCATGATAGCGTACTTGCATTGAAAGTACAGTCATTTTAGTCCTTCTTCATTTTGGCAGCCTAGATTGGCCTTGAAATTTTATCAGGCACTCCTTGTTCGTCCTTCTTAGTGCTGCTGTATTAAGAGCTCTTTCAAGGTTGGGAAGATAAACATTTTTATTACTGGTTTTGGCATATCGAATACATGTCAAACAGCTTGCGAGGCTCTGCCTTGAGGACAGTATATTCTCAGTAGCTTGCAAGGCTCTCTGAGAGGGGTGTGGAGATAAATTGCGTGGCCGCTGCATAGGCGTGCACAACAGGGAGAACTGGTATCTGCTCGCCTGGGTATCTGTGTCTCAATATTCACGAACCTGGCGGTGAACACTGATTCATTTGAATGCCTAACAAACCAGATCAAACGATTACACTTGAAGAGATGTGGTCCACTACCAGCAATTTCTATCTTCGTTGTCTACGCACCAACAACAACATACAAGGAAGATGAAATTGAGAAATTCTATATGGAACTGGAGCGGTTCTATAAAAAGATCACACCTTCTACAAGATCAGAGTTGGTGATTTTATTGCCAAGATAGGACCGAGAAGATCGGGCTGAAGAACTCCACATTGGAACCCATGGTCTAGAATGGAACAAACAGGGTGAGAGACTATTCTGAGTTCATCATGTCCACCAAGACCATTCATGGTGGACATGAATGGTCTTGTTCCAGAAGGCTGAAGCTTACGAAACATTGAACATGGGAATCTCCTGGTGGACAGTTCCACAATGAAGTTGACCACAACATCTTCAATCGAAGGTTTTGCCTAACTGATGTTGCTGTTGTTCCAAAATCCCAAACAGGATCGAACCACTGTCTCCTTTTGTGCAAAATTCTATTTCATGCAACAGGGAGAAAAGGCTTCAAAGTTTAAGAAGAGAACTCCCAGAATGACTACCAACTGGAAACTCTTCGGTACCATTGAAGCAACATGGGAAGATACCATCATTGATGACATCGATGAAGAATACAACCGACTGGTTCAGCACCTCCTTGACTGTGCAAAGAATGCCGAGAGAAAGACACAAAAAGACACCTGTCTTCAAAAACTCTCCAGCTCATTCGCCAACGTGGCAAGGTGCAAGCCTCAGGTGACCTAATACTAATGTCCAAGCTTGTAAATCAGTGCAGAGAAGCAATAAAGGAAGACCTCAAAGACAGAAGAGCAGAAATACTGGAAGATGCAGCAGAAGCCGGGAAAAAGCATTTGCAACGCCCACCTGTCCTTCATTAACTATAAGACCAAGATGACTGCCCACTGACGTCCAAATGGATCTATCACATCTTCCAGAAAGGAAATGGAGATTATCCATGACTTCTACTCAGATATCTTTGATAGCCACGTCCACCTGCACACATACCAAATTCAAGGATGGATATGTCGTTCCCAACATTCTCCTTTCTGAAATTTGACATGCCATTTCGCTGGTAAAGAAGGGAACAGCACCAGGCCCAGACAGTCAGACCCGAACACCTGCCATCAGTACTCATCAATACACTGGCTCAGCTCTTCACACGCTACCTGTCTGAAAGCAAGGTTCCCTCTCAATGGAAATACAGCAAGACAGTTCTACTGTTCAAGAAAGAAGACATTCATGACACTGGCATCTATCACCCCATCTGCCTGTTGCCCGTCATCTACAAGCTGTTCACTCGAGTCATCCTGAACAGAATTGACAGAACATTAGATGAAGTACAACCATGCGAGCAAGCTGGCTTCTGAAAAGGATTCAGCACAATCGACCATATACACATGGTAACCAAGCTCACTGAGGTTTGTAGGGAGCTCATGATACTGCTTTGTCTCAGGTTCATTGATTTAAAGAAAGCCTTTGCTTCTGTAGAGAACGAAGCAGTCATCAAAGCCCTAGCCAAACAGAGTGTTCAAACACACAATACATCAAGTTCCTTCATGAGCTGTATTACGGATTCACCACCAGGATCTCACCATTCTACAAGAAAGTGATCATTGATGTCAAAAGAGGGATTCTGCAGGGTGATACCATTTCACCAAAACTCTTCATCGCGACCCTTGACAACATCATGCAACAATTAGAATGGGAAGGAATGAGAATGAAGATAGACGGTCGATGACTACACCCACTTCCGCTTCGCTGATGACATCGTTCTAATAACACCAAACATTAGCCAAGCGGCACAAATGCTGGCTGACTTTGATGGAGAATGTGGAAAGATAGGTCTACAGCTGAATCTCAGCAAAACTATGTTCATGAAAAATGAACTAATTCCAGAGGCCCAATTCATTCTCAATGGAACAAACATCTCTGAATGCAGCAGTTATGTGTACCGAGGTCAAGAAATCAACATCATGAATGACCTAAAACCTAAGCTGTGCAGGACTAAGAGAGCGACATGGAATGCCTTCAAAATCATCAAAGAAATAGCTAAAAGGACAAAGAAACTCCGGCTCCAGTCATATCTCTTCCACTCCACCACTCTCCCTACAATAACATACGCCTCAGAGACCTGGGCCTTATGAAAGTAGGATGAGAACGCTATTCGGGTCTCCCGGAGAGGAATAGAAAGAGCTATGCTTGGAATATCAGCCTCAGTCAAGTGAGAGAAGGAATCTGGAGCTCCAATCTCCATCGCCGCTCCAGAGTCAGGGACCTATCTCATTTGCCAAGGCATCGAAAATCAGATGGGCTGGACATGTAATGCAATTTGGAGACGACCACTGTACTAGAGCCATTAGGGACTGGATCCCACAGGACATCAAAAGATCATGTAGCCGCCCACCTACAAGATGGTCAGACTTTTTCGCCAAGACCCTAAACGAACGGTTTGAGGCGCTTTGTATTCCTGAAGCAAGCAGATGCCATTGGGCTACACTGGCACGTGATAGGGTCAAATGGAAATGTTACTGGTGCCCTTTCGAGGAAATCGATGAACAACGGGATGTCTAGTGATCTAGTGATCATGTATATCCTTTTTGCCAACTTTCAATGCTCAGTTTTATGCTGGTGTTATTATTAACCATAATTATTAGTACACTGTTCCTTTCTCTTTATTACCTAACCTCTGACTACCATACATTTGCAGTACGCTCTACATACTGATAAGTCCTCCATATCCATGTTTTGTCTGGTCTTGGATACTGTATCATGCTATTTTTATATTCCGTAAATAAATGCATACATTCTATATCTTTCTTTTTCCCTCTGGCTAATTTCACTCACGCATGATCCTCTCCATGTCCATCCATTTATAGGCAAATTTTATAACTTCATTTTTCCTAACAGCTGTATAGTATGCCATTGTGTAGGTATACCAAAGTTTCTTTATCCAGTCATCTGTTCTCAGGCACTCTGGTTGTTTCCAGATTCTGGTTATTGTGAAAACCCCTGCTATGAAAATGAAAGTGCGAAGGTGTTTCCACTGTGTGTTTTGGCTTCCCAGGGTATATTCCCAGAAGTGGTATTGCTGGGTCAAACAGGAACTCAATTTCTAGTCTTTGGGGGAATGTCCATATTGTTTTCCAAAAAAGGCTGTAACAGTCAACATTCCCACCAACAATGAATGAGAGTCCCTTTATCCTGCATCCATGCCAAAACTGGTTGTTCATGCTCTTTTGGGAGATGTACCAGTCTCTGTAGGATGAGATTATTTGCATCTCTCTGATTATTAATGATGTTGAGCATTTTTTCATATGTCTTTGGCCATTCGAATTTCTTCCCCTGTCCAAATTTCTGTTCATTTATTTTTCCCATTTTTGATGGGGTTTCCTGTTTTCTTCTTCCAAAGGTCTACCAGTGCTTTATACCAGTGGATATTAACCCCTTATCAGATGGGTATTTGAATATTCTTTCCCATTCTGTGGACTGCCTTTGTATCTTGGTCATTATTTCTTTTGAGGTGCAGAAGCTTTTTTAGCTTCATGTAATCCCATATGTTTATCTTTGCTTCTAGTTGCTTTGCTAGTGGTGTTTCACCTTGAAAGATGCCTTTAGTTTCAATGTCGTAGAGGGTTCTTCCTATATTTTTTTTTTTTTAATTTAATATGTTTATTATACCACAGTGATATATACAATTACAAAGATGTTCATATTTGGGTTATGTCTTACAGTGTTCCAGTACCCCTCCTTCCACCCGTGTCCATTTCCCACCACCAACATACCCGATTCCCCCCCCCCCTAGCCTGTCTCTATGGCCAGTTTATTATCTCTTTCTCTTTCTCTCTCTCTCTTCCTTCTCTTAAACATTGTGGATTGCAATACATACATTTAGAGGTCACCATGTGTATCTTACTGCCTGTATTTAATGCTCAGTTTTAGGTTGGTATTAGCACTTACGACAATTATTAACACTCTGTTCCCTTCTCTGTCTTACCTAACCTCTTACTCCCCACATATTTGTGTAATTTTCACCTTTGATAAGACCTGCTGATCCATGTTTTGCCTGACCTTGGATATTGGTATCATAATAGGTGTATATATCTATGTCAGGCAAATAAATGCATTCATTCTATATCTGTCTTTTTCCTTCTGGCTAATTTCACTCAACATGATCCTCTCCATGTCCATCCATTTATAGGCAAACTTCACTACCGCCAGACTACTTCCACACACCTGTTCCCGACACTTCTTCTCATCCCTTCTATCAGGTGTGTTGGCACCACGCGGAGATACCCAGTCCCAGGGTATAGGGTCAGAACTTGCACCAAAGGGGCCGAGGCGCACTTAGCCCTCGAACTTACCGCTGGACTACTTCTGCCCAGCTCACCCCAATGCTTCTTGCTTCTTCTCATTCCTCCTATCAGGTGCGTTGGCGCCTTGGACACCACGTGGAAACACTCAGGACCATCCACTGACATTCCAAAACTCAAAACTGCATGGATGTGCTAACTACTGAACATTTATCTTACCTGAGATACCATAGAGCATCTGTCCTATATTCCTTGCCAACCATCCCAACCTGCAAACAACCCAGGCACCTACTAACTATACAGTCTAAGCACCAATAACATACTTTTTTCAACCTACAATAGTCATTATGGTAAAGCAACGCAGAATTCTATCAAGCTCAGTGAGTGAAGGCACTAACCCAGAAAAGTCAAGCAATAACGATGAGCTATATAACCTCTCCGATAAGGAATTTGAATTTTGAGTTCCTTAAGGATGCATAAGGAACTCAAAGAAGCAATGGAATGCAAAAGTCAATAAAATACAAGAGGACAAGAGAGCAGAAATGAGTAAATTGCAAGGCAAAAATACAAGCAGAAATGACAGATATAAAAAAATGCAGTAAATGAAATGAAAAACACACTGGAAGGCCTCCAAAGCAGAGTAACAACTGCTGAAGAAAGAATTATTGATCTTTCTAATTCTAAGACAAAGCTCAAAGATCCTCTATACAACAGCAGAAGATGGATAAAAAGACTAACAATCAATGAACAGACTACTAGAGAAAATCAAGATGAAGCCAAAAGGAATAACATAAGGGTCATTGGGGTCCCAGAAGGGCAAGGAGAAAACCCTGATGAAGAAGAAACTGTCAAAGCCATCATCGCTGAGAAGTTCCCCTAACCGAAGAAATCATGCACCCAGATACAGGAGGCCCGTGAGGATACCAGCGAAAAAGAAACCCCAATAAGAATACTCCAAGACACATCCTTATTAAAATGACAAAAACAATAGACAGAGATAGAATACTGAAAGCAGCAAGATCAAAGAAGGAAATCACATACAAAGGAGCATCCCTGAGATTTACAGCAGACTTCTCAGATGAAACACTCCAAGCCCGAAAACAATGGTGGGATATTGTGAAAAGGCTCAATGAACTGCAGGCCTCACCAAGAATTCTTTTACCTGGCTAGACTTACATTCAGATGTGAAGGAAAGATACACAACTTCATGGATAACAACAACTCAGGAACTCCATAGACTCACGATCACGATCTTCCCGTTAATCATCTATGTGCTAGAGCGGGCACCAGTAATATCTCCATATGTCCTGTCTCATGCCAGTAGAGCAAAGGGCATCGGGCTTGTAACAGAAACATAAAGAGCTCTCAAACCATTATATTAGGTCATGGGAATACCTAATATAATTGTTACTGGCATTTGGCATGTCAAATACAACACGAGCTTGCTAGGCTTTGCCGTCACGGGAGGGCATATTATTTAAACACACTCCAAATAAAGCATTTATTATTGAACTCGCAAGCCGCAGCGGTCGCGCGAGCCGTGCTGTGATGGGCTGGTCGGCTGGGTGGAGTTCTGAAGAGAGGGGAAGTCCGGATGTGGAAAATGGCGGCACCCATGGAGTGGGTGGGGGTCGCCTGGCTTGTTGTGAGGTTCTGCCGGGGTGGTGGGCCCAGGCTAGAACCCACCATGCCTCCCGACTGCCTCATGAACGGCTGGGCACAGGGAGAGCAAGGAACCGCTCTGCCCCATGTCTAAGAGGCTCTGGACCAGCATACCTGGGCTGGATTGAGGAAGAAATTGCTGCAGGGTGGGTGTCGATGGATCTGGGCTGTGATGGGCTGGTCGGCTGGGTGGAGTTCTGACGAGAGGGAAGTCCGGATGTGGAAATGGCGGCACCCATGGGAGGTGGGTGGGGGTCGCCTGGCTTGTTGTGAGGTTCTGGTCGGGGTGGTGGGCCAAGGCTAGAACCTACCATGCCTCCCGACTGCCTCATGAACGGCTGGGCACAGGGAGAGCAAGGAACCGCTCTGACCCATGCCTAAGAGGGCTCTGGACCAGCATACCTGGGCTGGATTGAGGGAAGAACCCATAGGCTCAAAAAACAACTTTAAAAAGAAGTATTGAAGGGTCTACTGCAAAATAAGACAGAACCCCAAAAGCACAAGAAGATTAAACAGAAGGATGGCACAAAAATCTAATGACAATAATCTTTCTCAATGACAACAGTCTAAATGCACCGATTAAGAGAAACAATGGCAAAATGGAGTAAAAAAACTGAATACAACATCCTGCTGCCTACAAGAAACACATCTGAATGATCAGAGCAAACACAGACTCAAAGTCAAAGGCTGGAAGACCATTCTCCACGCAAACAACTCCTCCAAAAAGGTGGGTGTGGCCATACCTGTATCTCACAATATAGACTTCAGGCTGAAAAAGGTTAAAAGGGACAAAGAAGGGCATTTCATAATAATTAAGGGGTATGTATACCAGGAAGAAATCACACTACTAAACATATATGCACCCAATGAGGGGCCAGAAAAATACTTAAAATAACTATTAATAGACCTCAAATAAGACATTTACAGTAGCACAATAATAGTTGGAGACTTCCAACACTGCTTTTATTGACTATGGATAGATTGACACGACTGAAACTCACCAAGGAAATACTGGACCTGATGGAAGAAATGAAAGAAAGAGAGCTGGTTGATATATATGGGCTTTTAATCCCAAAACAAAGCTGAATACACATTTTTCTCTAGTGCACATTTATAGGCAAATCTCATAACTTCATTTTTTGACAGTACTTTTATGAATGCAGGTCTGATATTGTATATGGTGTTAATCCATTTTTATCTGACTTTTGTATATGATGTTAGACAGAGGTCCAAATTCTTTTCACATGTAGCTGCCCAGTTTTCCCAGCACTTGTTGAAGAGGCTTTCCCTTGCTCCATTTTGTACTTTTTGCTCCTTTATCAAAATTTAATGATCATGTATTTGAATATGGATGTCAGGATACTTCCATAGGCCCACAGTTCTTTTTTTATTCCAATACCACAGTGTTTTAATTACTACTGCTTTGTAGTAAAGTCTGAAGTTGGGAAAGGTGATGCCTCCCCTTCTTCTTTGTCCCATGGATTGCTTTAAGTATCCATGGGGGTTATTACTCCATATGAATTTCAGGAGTGTTTGTTTAATTTCTTTTGAAGAATTTCATGGGTATCCTTATAGGGACTGCATTGAATCTGTATAAAGCTCTAGGGAGTATTACCATTCTGACAATGTTGATTCTTCCAATCCATGAGCAGGGAATGTTTTTCTATTTCCTTGTGTCCTCTTTTATTTCTTGACTCAGTGTTTTGTAGTTTTCTTTGTACAGTGCTTTACACTCTTCTTTAGCTAATTCTTAGGTATTTAATTTTCTGTGGCACAATTGTGAATGGGATAATTTTCTTAATAACCATTTCTTCTTCTCTTTCATAATTTGTATATAGGAGAAGCCACTGACTTTGGGTATTGATTTTTGTACACTGCCACTCTACTATAGGTATCTATTGTTTCTAGGAGTTTTTGATAGAGAACTTAGTGTTCTCTAGGTATAATGTCATGTCATCTGCAAATAGTGATAGCTTGACTTCTTCCCTTGCCTATTTGGATGCCCTTAATGTCCTTTTCTTCTCTGATTGCTATGGTAAGTACTTCCAGCACTACATTGAATAGAAGTGGTGAGAGTGGGCAACCTTGTCTTGTCCCTGATCTTAGGGGAAGGCTTTCAGTTTTTCCCCATTGGCACTGATACTCGCTGTGGGTTTTTGGTAGATAGCTTTGACTATAATGAGGAAGGGTCCTTCTTTTCCCATTTTATGGAGGGCTTTAATCATGAACAGGTGTTGTATCTTGACAAATGCTTTCTGTGCATCTATTGATAGTATTTAATATATCTATTGATATGATCATATGGTTTTTAGTTTTCTCTTATTGATATGATGTATTATGTTTACTGACTTGTGAATGATGAACCAATCTTGCATTCCTGGGATGAATCCTACTACGTCATGATGTATAATCTTTTGATGAGTCTTTAGATTTTTGCTAGTATTTTGTTGAAGATATTTTCATCTGTGTTCATCAAGGAGATTGGTCTGTAGTTTTGTTTGTGTGTGTGTGTGTGTGTGTGTGTGTGTGGTTCTGCCTGCTTTGGCTCACTTGTCACTTTTCTTCCCATTGTTCATCGATTTGCTCCGAGTGGGTGCCAGTAACCCCCCATTTGTTGGGAATGAGGTCCATTATTGTTACTGTTTT
The DNA here is from genome assembly GCA_021461705.1 of Cryptotis parvus. NCBI lineage: Eukaryota > Metazoa > Chordata > Mammalia > Eulipotyphla > Soricidae > Cryptotis > Cryptotis parvus. The sequence goes on along the minus strand of JAJIBD010034510.1, from coordinate 15,180 downwards.
GGGGCATGTTGAATACATCAAGGGTAACTTGTCAGGCTCTGCCATGGTTCTAGGTTCATCCCAGGGGGCCAGTCTTTTTCTGTGTCAGACCATCAACCATTCAGGTCCCATGGGCAGAGCCCTAGGTGTAGACAAGCCTGTCTTCTGTCTGCCACCTGCACACACAGTTGGGCAATGCAGCCACACCTGCAACACCTGGAGGGGCAGGGTGCTTTGGGGTATCAGGGTGATATTTGCCTCGTAGAAGACATTTGGGCATATTTATACCACTTCTATATTCACTTGCTGTAGGGCCCTTGAGTTATTACCCTACCTGAGCTATATATAGTATAGTAAACTATCGATACTACGGTAGATACTATTGATAGTATGTTCACTGCAGTGCTTATTTACAATAGCTCAGTTATGGAAACAGCCTATGTGACAAAGACCCGACATGACAAAGGAACCATGGTATATATACACAATTAAATACTATCACACTTTACTAAAAAGGTGAAATGACGAAAGTCCCTGCTACTTGGCTAATGCTTGGGAACCAGAGGCATATCTGAATAAACAGAACATATGCAGAAAATCGGGGTTGATTTCTGACACTGAAGAGAGCAACAGCCAACACAGAGCAGGAGTAGCCACAGAGCACAACCTGGTGTGGCCCAAACAATTGAAAGGGAAATTTTAAAACATTATCATTTTGGGGCGGAGCGATAGCCCAGCGGGTAGGGCGTTTGCCTTGCATGTGGCCGGCCCATGCCGGCCAGGGTTTGATTCCCGGCATCCCATATGGTTCCCGAGCACCGCCAGGAGTAATCCTGATTGCAGAGCCAGGAGAAACCCCTGAGCATTGCCAGGTGTGACCAAAAAAAAAATATATATATATCATTTTACTTCAAAAGTCTAGGTGAATATTCATGTCTTAGAACCTTGGAACTAGAATGTAGTTAACTATGAAGTTATCATATATTTCTGATATTCTCTGCAGAACCTTTTAGAACCCTGATTTAAGGAATAGCCAATTTGAATTTGTGTCACTTTTTCTTTATTCAGTTTCTGCTATCATAAGCAACCTCATTAGTGACGATAGATTTTTTACACATATTCAATTATATTTAAATCTAAATTTCTACATTAAGTGCATATAATTTTAGTGTTCTGCAGCACTAGTCATTTTTCCTGATAATACACTTAAAAAATTAAAAACACAAGCAAATGTCAGTGGGTAGAACCTACTGCAAATGTGTGGGATTCAGAAGTCAAGCAATACAGAGAAAGGAACAATGTACTAATAATTATTGTAAACGAAATACCAGCGTAGAACTGAGCATTGAAAGTAGGCAAAGGAATATACATGATAACCTTTAACTGTATGCATTGCAGGTTGGGGGAGGGGGGAAATCATGGGACATTGCTGTAGGGAAATGGGCACTGGTAGAGGGGATGGGTGCTGGAACACTGTATGACTGAAATCCAAATATGAACACTTTTGTAACTGTATATCTCATAGTGGTATAATAAAAAAAAATTTTAAATAATGATAAAAAATATTAAAACCCAAGCCAAGGGACTAGAACAAAAGTCCAGCAGGTAGGGCATTTGCCTCGCATGTGGTCAACCCGGTTCAATCCTCGGCATTCCATATGGTCCCCCACGCAGTGCCAGGAGTAATTCCTGAGCACAGAGCCAGAAGCAACTCCCTGAGCATCACTGGGTGTGACTCATAAAGCAATAGACAGACAGACGGACAGACAGACAGACAGACAGGCAGGCAGACAGACAGACAGACAGACAGACAGACAGACAGACAGACAGACAGACAGACAGACAGACAGACAGATAGATAGATAGATAGATAGATAGATAGATAGATAGATAAAAAAGCAAATAATAGGTGGAATTTCCCCAAATCTGACTGATACACATTTTCTCTATTGTAAAATTGGGTAGTAATTCACTTGTCTCTACTCACTTTTCATTATACTTTGACTAATCTGTTGACAGTAAGCATCCATTCTATGATTCACTTTTTCATAATTTTTCTTTGCAAACTATTCAATGTTAAAAATGTTCTAATACCACAAAACTATAGTTTGTCCAAATACATTAACTTTTTAATATGTATATAAGGCTAATTGGCATAACGAAATTTTAATAACTTTCAGTTGCTTTTTCTTTCTGTTGAGGAAAGAGAAAAGGAGCACCCTCAGCAGTGCTCAGGACTTACTCCTGGCTCTGTGCTCAGAAATCACGCCTGGCAGGGCTCAGGGGACCATGTCTGGTGCCAGAGATTGACTGAATGAGCTGTTTGAAAGGTATGTGCACCACTCACTGGATTATCTCTTGTGTTTTATGGGAGATGTGTTCCATTGTTTCTTTGAGCTCTTTATGCATCCTTACCAATTCCTCTCTAATATCCTTATCAGAGAGAGGTTACATTCCTGGTTTAGTCATACAGGCTAGCATCTTCACTCACTAATCTTGGTGGGTTCTACATTGGCTTTACTATTGTGACCTCTGCAGCTTGGAGTTGTTTCCTGGGTACGGTGATGTTAAAGCCTACAGTTAGAATGTGTTGCACAGTTATAATGAGTTACAAAGAGGTGGAAAAACACGGGGCCACAGAGTGAAGTGGGACAAAGTGGCTAGCAGCCCTGTCTTCCCTTATCCGCTTCACAGGTGGGATGCAATCCTGACCTAATCACTGAATTATCTCTCCAGCCTGGTTTGCACAGTTTTAAACAGTAAAGTATTTGTTTTCACTTACCTGATACCCAATAGTTCCATCCATATTTTGGCAAATGTCAAGGTCTCATCTTTCCTTATAGCTTAGCAGTATTTTACATTGTGCATTTTTATCACATCTAAAGGCGCTCGCTTTTTATTGGGCATATGGGTTATTCCCTATCTGGGCTATTATTAACAATATGTTGATTCATTAACAATAGCCCAGATATGTAAATAGTGTATGTTGCAAGAATGCTAAGTGGGCAAAATAACTGTGGTATATGTACACACAATTGAAGAATATCAAGGTTTAAGAACAGATGAAATCTGAAACTCCTTGTTCTTTGGATGAGACTACAGATTTCCACTCATCCCATTGAGTGAAATTAGTCACTCATAAAGGGAATAAATACAGAATATACTCTCTCATATAAATAAACATACAAAGGAAATAGTAAAAGTACAAATCACAGTAGGTCCAGAAAAATCAGTCTACATAACTGAGTGTAGTGTCAGAGAAATAGTATAGGAAGTAAGGCTTACATGAGCTGACCTCCCTTCAATCCCCACATGACAAACAGCAACATGAGCAATACCAGGGTGCACTCCTGAGCCAAGAATCAGGACTAGTCTCTATAATAGTGAGGTGTAGTAGTCCAAAGAGGAAAAACAGAACTGAGTTTACTAAGGGGGTGGAGCGCAGTTGGATGGGAAGAGATGTTGGGGCATTGCTGGAGGGATGCTGAGATTCCGGGTATGGAGGTGTAATATTGTGTGCCTAGAACCTTATCATGGCGACTAAACAGTTTATTTTTAATTGTAGATAATTAAAGAATAATTAAGCCTCATATTATCTTTGTGTAAAATACTTAGATGTTTTAAATGCAATTGCCACATAGAACATACACTCAAAATAGTGCCACCATAAACATAGCTGTGCATATTCTTTAAAATTAGTGGAGTTTGGGGGAGACAGGATACACTTGGCAGTGCTCATGGCTCACTCTTGGTTCTACACTCAGGGATGACTCCTGGCAGTCTCAGAGGAAACTGGAGTGATCCCTGCCTTGCTCACTTGCCAAGCAACACTATACTATCTCTCCAACCCAATTAAGTGGTTTTGTGTTAACAGTATGAATACCTATGAGTGTGATTTTATTTTTAATTTTTGAGACATTCAGAAACTATTTCCCATAAAGGAAAAACAAATTTACATTTCAACCACAGTATATGATGGTTCATTTTTCTCTATATCTCCATCAGCACTTGTACTTTCTGGATTATTTTTAGATATGCTATTCCCAGGAGTGAAATTGTTACATTTTTTAAACTTTCCTGATAAAACAGTTGTGCTGAACATTTTTCCCCCTATGCATTTGTCCATTTTTTTCTTCTTTTTTTTTTGTGGAAAAGTTGTTTAGACCATACCTTCTGGAGGTATGTCTTATAGCTCTGTGCTCAGGAATTGTTCTTTTTAAATCAATGCTTAGGGGAACCATTCAGTAATGAGGCTAACCAGGGTGAATCGCAGGCAAAGTGAAAGTCTTCAGTCCTGTGTTCTCTCTCTCTCTGTATAGTGCCACCAGTAAGTTCACCACGTTAATCTTTGAATGATGAGTTTACTTGGAAGGATTTGTAATGTAATTATGCCTGTGTAAAAGTTTTCAGAAGAACAGGGATAAGCTCCTTTGAGTATTCTGCTAGACTTCACATTTCAGCAAGGTGAATGAGTGAAGATTAAAACATATAGCTTCTTCCTTTATGCTTTCTCAATCAGAAATGTTCACTGGAAAAAATACACCATCAGGAAAGAGATAAAAAATTCTCTAAAAATGTATAGTTACAGTAGATATTAATCAAAATCTATTTACTAGAATAATGTGAAAGAAAATAATTCAAATTATTTTAGCAGATGCCATTTAAAAAATTCTCTTTATGGATATAGATTAAATTAAAATAGAATAACCACATCTAGAAATTGGTTGTAAAAATTTTAAGTAATATTTTCCTAGAAATACCTAAGGCCCTTCTGCATGCACCTGGGAGCCAATGTCTGAGAGAAAAGTGATCCTCAAAGATTTGCTACCCTAAAGAACTCAAATTTCCTCATTTACAGTGTTCAATATATGTAACGCCTGTCCAAACCAAACTATTTGACTAAAACAAATAGACTTTTCAAAAACAGGAAAAGATATTTATAATTGTTCCTACTTTCATTTTAATTACTCAGAACACTGCATTACCCAGAATATTGCTATCATAAAGCTTTTAATTATTTAAAATTTTTTCTCCACATGAAAATTCAGATAATCTGAAGAAAAAATATCTGATCACTAAAACATCAAATAATGACTGATACTTACCGCATAGCGTATGTAGATGCTGTGACCATCAAGAAAAAGCACCAATACCATGCAGATTCCTGTCAGGCCAGGAACTACAGAAACAGAAGCAGGATCTAACTTAAACCACACTGAAAAACGATGGACACAAAATTTTACCTTAATATCTTAACCCACTAAGCTATTCTGTGGGAAATGCATTCAAACTGTGTCTAATTCTCTCCATACTTTCTATCTCATAACAGCTGGTTTAAAAATTAATACAATTTCAAAGAGCTTAAGACAAACTCTGGAAGAAATAAGAATACCAGTGGAAGGTTTTGGGCATGGTGGTGGTGGTAAGGTATCACGTGTCTTCCGTTGCTCATCGATTTGCTCTCGAGCAGGCTCCAGTAACATCTCCATTCATTGGGAATGAGGTCCATTATTGTTAATGTTCTTGGCATATCGAATATACCACGGGTAGCTTTCCAGGCTCTGCCGTGGCTCTGGGTTCATCCCTAGGGGCCCAGTTTTTTTTCTATGTCAGACCATCAACCATTGAGGTGTTGCAGGTGTGGCTGTGGTGCCCGGCTGCATTGACAGGTGGCAGATAGGAGACAGGCTTGTCTATACCCAGGGCTTTGCCTCGTGGGCCCTGGATAGTAAGGTATACTTCAAAAAATATAAATATATATATATATATATATGTGTGTGTGTATGTGTGTGTATATATACATGTATACACACACACTATACATATCTATCTATCTATCTATCTATATATATATATACATATATATATAATATATAGGTTCTTGGGGCCATGCCAAGTGGTTGCTCAGTGCTTACTTCTTGCTCTATACTCAGGGATTACTCCTGCTGGGGTTCAGGGTACATAATGGGATGCCAAGGCCTGAACCTAGCTTGACCAAGGCAAGCATCATACCCATCATACTATTGTTCTGGCGCCCAAATCATAAATGTCAACACTATCATAAATGTGTCACCTAAGATCTAACAATTAAATTTTATTTAAAAAAATACAAATTGTACCATACCACTGCATTTTATCTAAACTAATTTATTTTTCTATTTACAAATCATCTACATAGAATGATGAAAACGAACATTTATGGATATTTGTTATCACAATGTAAAAAATATGACAGTGCAGGGTTAATGTCCAACACTTTCATCGATCTGATTTTCTCTCCACTATAAAACTAAAATTGGGTCAGAGTCATTGTACAGGACGCACGGCATTTCTTCACAGGTGCTGACCCTAGTTGGATCCCCTGCATCCCATATGGTTCCCAAGTACCTCCAGGAGTAATTCTTCAGTCACAGCCATGAGCAACATAAGTAACCCCTGGGCATCTCTGAGTGTGACTCAAAAACATTCAGTTGGGTCAATCGCCTGCCCTAGTTTCTCTAGGTAAGTTCTGAGGGGCTGACAACGTGGGAAGAAGATGATTTCCATTACCACAATATTAATTCTTTCACGTAATTATTGGAGACTAAAATACCAAAGTGATGCTGACAGCTATTTTCAGGTCATTCGAATTATTTAAATAAACACAAACTCTGACAGAGCTTTTCCAGACACCTGGCATTCTCTTTGAACAGTCCTACTTCCCTGCAGCAACTTACCTTCAAGAGGTATCCGTAAAGGAATGAATGGTTTCATAGCACAACTTCACTGTGTATCATTAGGAACCAGGGCAAAAGGAACTCAGCTATTCTTATAAGAACCGGGATAAATGTGTGTATGATGTGTCATTTCAGCTAAAGCCCAAGGGTGGGAAGAAGTTGACTAGGTGGGGGGAAAGCAGAGAAGGTGGGACGCTGCACAAGCAAGGCTGTGGTTAGAAGTCAGGTTCCAGGGTGCCGCAACTGACAGTAAAGGCAGAAGACTAATAAGACACATTGCCTAGTACCATCAGAGCATATCCAGGATACACCATGACACTCGTGCTTTGGACCATTGTCTCTGTTTAATACCACATCATTTTAAAAAAATACATAGAGTGACTTGGATTCACTATCATGAGAAATTGCCTGCAAATGCAGAAGTATTTATCATACTACATTCTAAATGTAACACCTTTATCATACAATCAATAGTTTTATACCTTTTCAAATTTAAGCGCTTTAAGCATTTCATAAGTTCCAAGGCTTTGATAATACTTTGTATTATAGAAACTAGTACTAAAGCTCTTATTTATTTCTCTTAAGTTAATTCACATAAACCAAAAATTACAGCTATTCTTATGTAAGTTTTTGTTTTTCTGCTTTTTTCTCCTATATAGCTTCCAATTCTTAAGGTTTCCATAAAAATATAATAGCCCAGAGAATAATGAAAACTAAACTGTGTTCCTGAAGAGAAAATTGTTAACTGCTTTATGAACAGGGAAGGAAAAATTGCTTGGAATTGTCCCTTTTTACCATCAAAAAAATCGATTCAAAAGAAAAGGGATGCAATTTGCAGGGTCCAATCTCAGTCTGATAAGCAATTCTCATTTCTAACATTAGACTCCAGTCATTAGAGACACCATCTCAATGACTTAACCATCCTTGTCTTTGAACTAAATGCTAAAATCACCCAAAAATACAGTTTTCTCCTTTTAGCATCATAAACATAAGATAAAGAAAAGAAATTCAGAAATGTCTACCAATAAATTAGTAAAGACTGAGAGTTTTATAAACAATATGTGTGTGAAGGGAAATTCAATTACATAAAAAAAAGGAGACACTTCAAGATACATAACTGATTTTTTAAGGAATTTCTCTTCTTTTCATAACTTTTTCCCAACAGGGGCCATACCCAACCATGCTCAGTTTACACCTGTCTCTGCACTCAAGGATCATTCCTAGTGATATTGCTCTAGGGATCATATGGGCTACCAGGAATCGAACCCAGATAGACACAAATGCAAAAAAAATGTGCCCCATCCACTGTACTGTCTCTCTAGCCCCTGTTTGTAGTTTTATTTTTTTAAATACAAAATATTCTACTAAATGATCAAATGAAGAATTCCATTGGTACATAGAAAGTTTGGGGATTCTTTGTGGTGCTCTGAGGATAGGGAGTCTCTTCCATGAGTTGTTCTTCCTGTCTCCGCCACATCCTGCCCCTCAAAGTGTTGCAGGTGTGGCTGCAGTGCCTGGCTGTGTCAACAGGTGGCAGACAGGAGACAGGCTTGTCTACACCCAGGTCTCTGCCCCATGGGCCCTGGATGGCTGATAGTCTGACACAGAAAAAAATACTGTGCCCCTAGAATGAACCCAGAGCCACGACAGAGCCTGGCAAGCTACCCAGAGTATATTCGATATGCCAAAAACAGTAACAATAATGGACCTCATTCCCAATGAATAGAGATCTTACTGGCACCCGCTCAAGCAAATCGATGAATAATGGGAAGACAAGTGACAAGTGACAAATCCTCACCACATACCGGGCACAGAGCAGGTCCTCTGGGCCATTTGGTACCATGTTGTTTTCATCAGTGGGCTACAAGGAACTTAAATATGTGTTTACCTAATATTACTTCTCTTCCATTTGAACCCCATCTGTTTAACTGGTACTTTGATTTCACTGCAACTTTATACTTGTATTCCTAGTATTTTTTCTGATATGTAAATTTCCCATATGTAACATTTAAACCTAATTTTAAGTAATTTTATTAAGTAAATTTTATTCCATTTGGTGCTTAAGTTCCAGTATTTTCCTAAATCTTCATAGACATTCATATTTGAACCTTTAAAAATATTAATAACTTACCAGTTGTGAAGAGAAGTTTTCTTGGATCCTGTGGAAAAGAGGAAAAAATTAAATTAAAAACACTGATAACATAAAATCCTATAGAACACTGAACGAGTCAGAAAGATAAAACTTTCATCTTAGTAGCAAATGACAAAATTTACAAGCTGGTATTAATGGCATCGGTACCCTTTGATCATTCTGAGACTCAATATATTTGAACTGATTAATGTGACTACAATATATATTCTATATGCATTAGCCAATTTATCCCTATAAGTTCCCAACAAAATGAATATCAAAAAATGATTTTTGAGAATGTAGATAGGGGTTGTACATTATAAAATTCAGTAATAATAATACAAATAACTTAATGTTTCAAGTGCTACTAAAATTAGCTGTGTAATATAGAAGATAGATTCCCCATTCAGAAATAGATTTTTTAAAAATCATAACAAAAAGTAATAATTGTGTTAACTGTGCAACAAAAATTATCATTGTATTAGTTCCTTTGCATATTCCATCATATAATGAACAAACTACACTCAACTCTTCTGAAAAAAATTATATCGGTTTATATTTCATCCTAATGATGCTGAAGAATACACTTTTTATTTCTTTATTGTATTTAATAAATCTTGGATGAGAGGGGCCAGAGTGATAATATAGCAGGTGGGGCATTTGCCTTGTACACAGCAGACCTGGGCTCAATCCCAAGTCCCAAGTATCTCATGGGGTCCCTGAGCACCGCCATGAGTAATTCCTGAGTGCAGAGCCAGGAGCAACCCTCTGAGCATTGCTGGGTGTGACCCAAAAATGCAATAGAAAAATTCTCAGGTCAGTGTAGACTATATACAAAGTAGCAAGACACATAAATTATGTCATTTTAAGGGCTTTCAAAAATGGATTACTTGCCTAAATATACGCTTTTCTTGCATAAATCAAATGCCTTCTACCCTGGAATTGGATAAAGGGTCACTAGACAATCCTGATGTATAAAACACGAGTGAAAATACAAGACAGACTGAACACGGTGGGAATAACTGAAATATGAATAACTATACAAACTCAGAAGATGGAAGAGTTAATATTGACTGGGAAATGAAGATTAACTGTTAGAGTAATAGTTTCACAGATGCTATTAGGCAGAGTTAGCCAGGCTATGGAGTTTACATTGTCACTTGCCAGAAGGTGGGTCTTTGGAGTTCTGGAAGAGTCAAAGTGAAAGCACAAAGCAAGAACAAAAGGCAAAAGGTCACAAAATCATCATTTCCAAAAACAATTCATATATCTGTTTAGCATTAATTGTGCATATGTGTTTTCAGTCTAGTGAATTTACAGGTACCTATTACTAAAAATAGTCATTAATAAATTAAAGATGTAGTAAATAAAAATATAAGAATGAAACAAAGATAAGATATAATTAACAATGACTTATAATTTTTATTCACCTAATAAACAAAAAAATTAAGAGTTGTATGTTAAGTGGGGTGAGTACATTAGGTAGAGAAAACTTTGTGGAAGCTAAAACTGGACTTTCAATAGTAAACTTAGTGCAGCATAATGCATGAGTGTTTATTTTTCATGCATATCTAAAACATATGTTATTAAGCAACAATATTTTAATAAATATATGTATATACTTATGAATTTTATCAAAGACATATGATTTAAACCTTGGGGGTTTTTTCTGTGCTTTTCATCTGTTTTTTCTTTGGGTGATGGAAGGAGGTAAGCATCTGATCACAGGAGTGATAATTACTGAGGAGGAAAAGGTGAGGTAAGAAAAGACAGAAAATAATCTTAATATTTACGGTCAACTTGTCCAATAGAATAGGTTGGTAAAACAGGACAAAAAGCAGTTTATTAGTGATGCAGTTTTAGTATAGAAAAAACAAAGGACTTTGAGGACCAGGATGCTAACCAACTAAGTGCATGTTCAAAAAAGTCAAGATCTGACTTGGCACATTACACATATAGTTTCATCTAATGTGGGACTTCATACAGAAGACTAGGTCAGATGCTGCTTACTATAGAATTTAACTTCCAGGGTTAAGGACTTTAACCCTACTTCCAGGGTTAAGGTCTCTTCTTTCAAGGATTAATAAACAAAAAAAAAGGATAGAATGAACCACAAAAAATACAATCATATCTTTTAAGATCAAATAAACTTATTATCCACGATCCGCAAATCGGTCCCTTTTTTTCCCTGCCCCCTTCCCCCAAGACATTCTCTGAGCTACTAAGGTATTTTTAGATAGTCCCTACAGAATGATAGGAGTTAGGCCAAAGTTGTCGGGAGGGAGAAGGTGGGTTGTGATCGGTAACCAACTGTACATAGAAAAATGAAAAAGGAGTCAGTCTCCCAACTCCCATTTTCAGCAGGAGAGACTATGAAATAGTAATTATCTATATTTTTCTACCGAAAAAGGAATAAAACTCAACCTGACAACTGCATTTTAAAAAGCATACAAAGGAGCAACAAGGTAAAATTTTCTGTGAAAATCAGACCTTCATTAATTATTTTATGACAAGTAAAAGGAAAATGAGCTGAAGACTACCCACCTCATCTTGGTATCTTGCTGCGTTTAGTTCAATGAACTCTTTGTTGTAGTTCACCGAGAAGTTCAGGGCATTTACTAGATGGGCAGCCACATGAATACCTAAGAACAGTTGCAAGTCAGTGTGACTTTCGTGAAATCATTCTGTAAAGAGGAGTTAGTTCCCTTCCTCAGTAAATACAAAACCAAACTTTTGACAGTTAAGTGAGCAGTTAACTATTTAAGCAAAATACATATGTAATCTTGTTTGCAGGCAATTTTATTATTAGAACTCATACAACAGAAATAAATCTTCAAAGGTAGAAGTAAAGTAATGCTAGTAAGGCAAAGATTAGAAACACAGAAAACACTGTCTTCCCATTCATCATCGATTTGCCCTAAAAGCAGGCTCCAGTAACATTTCTATGAATATTTATAAGAATAAATGCATGCCTATTGTTTTGGGGGACATTTATTTGTCAATTTAAGTAGTGCCTGAATATTCAGTTATTCCAATTTTTCAACTAGAGTGGTTTATATCTATGGGAGCACAGATCTGCTGAATATGGGCACACTAAAAAAAGTTTAATCAGTAAAATTCTTTCACAGTTCACCAAGCCTAAACATGATGACTAAATCTAATAGCAAAAGTATTGGTAACAACTTTTTGACATAAAAATCATGGGAAAATAATCATTATCATTTCACAATCAACTTCCAGAAAAGAACAGGAAACAGTAATGAACTCAAATCAATTATAAGATAAAAGTTTCAGTTTACTAGAGATTTAAAGATAAATACATTTTGACATGGATAGGGAAGGGAAAGTTATATTCAGAAGGTTGGACATGATGGATCAAACAGCCCTCCGTTAATTGAACAATATAATACTCTCTCCAATATATTATATAGGGGGATATAAAAACCCATATAACATAATAGGTTTTAAATTAATACTATATTATAATGTACTGAAAATAATCACTGATAATTGGCTGGAAACCTGATTTGTCTAGCCCAAACTGCTTCATTAGGTTTATTTCTTTGAAGAATAATAATGATAGTAATAAGAAACTTAATAAGACATGATCCAAATTATTTAGTTATTCTAATATATAGACTGTAGGTACACAAAACAAGGCCTGACCCAAAAAACAGAAATATACAGAGCACCCTTCAACTTTAATTAGAGATAATCTAAGACTTCTCACAAAGACCATTAAAGTTAGATAAGAATAAAATGTTAAATAATCTAAAGCTATTTAAAGTATTTACTATTGCAGACAGTAATCCAATTAGAAGGGTAGTTGGATCAAGATTATTAAAAAAAACGAACAAGCAGTTGGAGATGGTTACAATGAATTAAATAAAGGATTTCTAGATGACACTCAATATGCATATGTACAAAACTAATCAAACTTTGCATCTTATACTTAGTCTATTTTAAGTTCCTTAATTTTTAAATTTTGAGTCAACTCTATAGATCAAAATTGCAAATAAGTTATCATTCTTTCTGAATTAAAAAATTACCAGTAATAAGTGAATCTGAGATACAGCCTTAAAAAATATATTCACTTGTTTTACAATTTCTATTGAGACACTGATTGACGGATGCTCCTAACTAATGTAATTAGCATCCAATATACACACGAAATGCATACAATATTTTAACACCATATCCACCACTAGAGTATCCATTTCCCTCCACCACTGTACAAAATTCTCATCCCCTTCCCACCCTAGGAAGCCCAAGTCTATAAACATACTCTGGTTCTGTTGCCTTTGGTGAGTTGTTATTCCATTACTCTCGATTTTTTCAATCCCACATGGAAAACATTCATTCTGTGTCTGTTCCTCTCTTTTTTTTTTTTTTTTTTTTTTTTTTGCTTTTTGGGTCACACCCGGCAATGCTCAGGGGTTACTCCTGGCTCTGCACTCAGGAATTACTCCTGGCGGTGCTCGGGGACCATATGGGACGCCGGGATCGAACTTGGGTGGCACAGGCCGCCGTGCAAGGCAAACACCCTACCAGCTGGGCTATCGCTCCGGCCCCTGTTCCTCTCTTTCTCACTGACTTCCCTCAGTTCACTTACTTAGTAACAATATGTCAAAAAATTCAGGGCTTTTCATTTGAGGCACCAGAGAGGACGCTTTGCTGAGTATTTTACTTGAATTTTTCTCACAACAAAACAATGAGGTATATAAAAAAAAATACCCATAATGTTATAAGAAAAATAAAGACTATAACAGTAAGTAGCAAAATATCAGCACACTGATGAGGGACAGGTGCAAAGAATCAGAACACGCTTTGCCCAAGGCAATGTTTAGTGTCTTGTTTGCTCACAATAAAAAAAAGAAATATTTTGTGATATTTTATTATACCACCATAAGATATACAATTACAAAAGATGTTCATGTTTGGTTTTAGTCATACAGTGTTCCAGCACCCATCCCTCCACTAGTGCCCATTTCCCACCACCAATGTCCTCAATTCCCTTCCCCTGTCCCTCGCCTGCCTCTATGGCAGGTTCTTTACCTCTTTCTCTCTTTCACTCTCTCTCTCTCTCTCTCTCCCCTTTCTCTTACACATGGCTTGCAATACATTCATTTGAAGTTACTATGTATATCCCTTTGCCTATATTCAATGCTCGGTTCTAGGCTGGCATTATCATTTTCAATGATTATTAGTACACTGCTCCCTTCTCTTACTCGCCTAACCTCTGACTCCCACACCTTGCAATTGATTCCAACTATTGACATGACCTTCTAATCCCATGTTTTGCCTGGCCTTGGATAATGGTATATCATTCTATGTATACATATATATGTATGTATAGATATATAGATATAGATATAGATATAGATATAGATATAGATATAGATATATCATGCAAATAAATGCAGTAGAAAAATCCTCTACAACATTGAAGCCAAAGGCATCTTCAAAGATGAAACACCACTAACAAGGCAATTGGAGCAAAGATAAACTTATGGGACTACATGAAACTAAAAAGCTTCTGCACCTCAAAAAAAACAGTGAACAAGATACAAAAAACAGTCCACAGAGTGGGAAAGAATATTCACCCAGTACCCATCTGATCACTGTATCACTGGCTTCCCGTTCATCATCGATTTGCTCGAGCGGGCACCAGTAACATCTCCAAATATCCTGTCTCTCATGCAAGTAGAGCCCAAGGGTACCTGCTTGCTCCAGGGAACATAAAGGGCCTCAAACTATTCCATCAGGTCATGGGAATAAGGTCTATAATTGTTACTGGTATTTGGCATATCAAATACGCACACAGGTAGCTTGCCAGGCTCTGCCGTGGGGTAGCATATGCTATGTAGTCATCTCAAAATCCAGCATTTATTGATGAAGTGCGCTGCCACAATGGTCTTCAGGGTGGAGTTCTGATGAGAGGGAAGACCAAATGTGGAAAACGGAGACCCTTATGGAGTTGGGGGTCGTCTGGCTTGTTGCAAGGCTCTGCTGGGGTGACAGGCCAGGGGCTAGGACCCGCCATCCCTCCCCGGCACCTGTGAGTGGCTGGGCACAGGGAGAGCCAGGGCAGCTCTGCCCCATGTCTGTGAGTCGCTGTATCAGCATACCTGGGCTGGATTTAAAAAATACTGCTGCAGGGTGGATCTTGGATGAGCCAGGCTGTGATAGGCTGGTCTGCTGGGTGGAGTTCTGATGAGGGGAGTCTGGATGTGGAAAAATGGAGGCCCCTCTGGGGAGTGGGGGCGGTCATCTGGCTTGTTGCGTGGGCTCTGCTGGGGTGGTGGGCCAGGGCTAGAACTCCGCCATCCCTCCCGGGCATCCCGTGAGTGGCTG
>JAJIBD010034509.1:0-15584 GCA_021461705.1 Cryptotis parvus | reverse complement strand
AAGGTCACAGGTCATATAGTTCAAGTCTACAAACTGAGGGACCAGCCACAGATCAAAAGGCAGAACCCTCCAGGTCTCTTCTACCACCTTAGAGTTGTGGAGGCGTTCCTGAACTCAGCCACGATGCAGGCTCAAGAAGTTAATTTTGTCTTACTGTTGCTTCCTTTTTTGTTTTTGGGGTCACACTCAACAGTGCTCAGGAGACTCCTCCGCTAATGCCCAGAAGTAACGTGTTGCTGGGAATTGGACCAATGCCTCCTGCATGCAAAGCATTTGCCCAATAAAATCATATGTCGTATATCACGTTCTTTCAAAGAGTCATTTGATTTTCCATCAGTAATGAATGTTTAGATCCATCAGGAATACAAGTCTAAAAACAAGAAGAAAAACGTAAAAAGCATCTCTGAGCGCCCAAGCGGGAGTTAATGACAGCATATCTGTAAACATAACCGGAGAAAAGGTGACGTCAAAACCCTGTGTTGAGGCCCAGCGCCCGAAGTAATCTGCAGACCCTTCACTGTCGCCTACCGGCCTGCTCCCACCTTCTCCCTCCCCACACCCCCGTGGAGCAGATTCTATTTCAGTTTCAGGAATATTCCTAGTTCTTTGCACATGCTATCATTTGTGTTGTCTGGAACTCTTCCTCTATCGTTTGAATGACAAGTTCTTTTTCCTCCCCTGAGGGACTGGGTAAACCTCCTCTCCAGAGAACTTCCCCTTGACTACAGGCCTAAATTAGTTTCAGGCTCTGCACTCAGGAATCACTCCTGGTGGTTCCCAGGGGACCATAAGGGATGCCGAGGATCGAACCCAGGTCAGCTGCTTGCAAGGCAAATGCCCTAGCCGCTGTGCTATCTCTCTGGCCTGCATTCAATATGAATTAATTTTATTTATTTTCCTTTTGCTTGTCTCCACTTGGTTGTAATAACAACAAGAGGAAGAATGGCCGATATCAACTTTGTCTGGCACTGAATCCTTCGTCAGACCTAAACCTTAGTGCAAAAGAATCAATTGGATCAAGTTGCTTTCTCCTTGCCTGACTTTCTCCATTAGCAGAATGGGAGAACAAAAAATTCTATCTTTCTTGAAGAATTTTTTCTGAGTACAAGACAAAAAAGCACCCAACAAGTTATCATTATTGTTTGTTTGTTTGTTTTTGCTTTTTTTTGGGTCACACCCGGAAATGCTCAGGGGTTACTCCCTGGCTCTGCACTCAGGAATTACTCCTGGCGGTGCTCGGGGGACCATATGGGATGCCGGGATAGAACCCCTGGCCGGCGTAGGAGCCGCCGCGTACAAGGCAAACGCCCTACCCGCTGTGCTACTGCTCCAGCCCCAAATCATTATTGTTATTATTGCTGCAGAACCTGCTTTTAAAAATACTAAAATGCAGAAATAAACACACACACACACACACACACACACACACACACACAACAAAACCAACTCCGTAGCGCTCATGTAGATCGCTTGCTATACCTAAGATGACCCATGAGTTTTGCTATTTGCTACTTTAGTTTGAAAGTATCTTTTAAAAATGTATGTAGAAAATGATAAATAATCTTAAATTAAACTTCTGATAAACAAATTAACAGATTACAGTAAATCTTTAGTGGCTCTTTTGGGAGTGTAACAGCAATGACCTCCCATAAACTGTGACATTTCCCTGAATTACATAAATTATTTGTAACATTTTACTGGTTAATATTTATATGCCTAAATGATGATATCTCAAAGCTATAAAAATGGAAACAGTTTAAACTCCAGCACAGAACTTTGTAATTTAGCTCCACTAAAGAAACTTTCATCAAGGTTCTAGGAAGGGAGCTATTCAGCCACTGCCCAGGCTAAATTTTTTTCTTGCAAGCTGTCACATATTGTTTGTGTAATATTCCTGCATGGTATAATAAAGTTACCTGGGTATTTAATGCTTACTATACAAAAAAATACTAAAACGTAAACATGAATTGCTTGGTTTCATTTGAACTTTCTCTTTTTATTTTGGTCTTGCAGTTTTCTTCTCTGGAGATGCCATACTGCTCGTGTTGCTTGCTCCTTCTGTGACTCTGGAGAGGGTTAGAGGTCCACCCTTCCAAACCTTACCCTGTCTAGAGGACCAAGGAGATTCAGAGCATGGCTCTTGATTTAGAAGACAGGGAGAACTGAGGCGTCTTAGATCTATTCTCTGCATCTTGAAAAGAAATTCTTCCCTTTTTTTCTACCACATTTTTTTTCTTGACTGTGTTTTCTGAACATTTCTTAACTCTAGAAAAATGTTTATGACCCTTAGGAATGGTCAAGTTTTACCTGTTTGCATGAGGTTTGAGGTTATCGGTACCTTCACTTGTATCACTTGTCACTTGTCTTCCTGTTGTTCATCAATTTGCTTGAGCAGGCACCAGTAACATCTCCATACTTCCTGTAGCCAGCTAGGGTAGCCCAAGGGCATCTGCTCACTCCAGGAACATGAAGAGCCTCCGGACCATTCCTTCAGGTCATGGGAATGGACGTCTATAATTGTTACTGGTTTTGGCATAAGAAATATGACACGGTAGCTTGCCAGGCTCTGCCGCGGTGGGTGGTACACTCTCAGTAGTAGGTTCTCATCTCGGGCATTTACTGATGAACTGGGGAGACATTGGCTTTTCTTCTTGGGTAGAGCTCTGACGAGCTGTGGAGTCTGGATGCTGAAAATGGCGGCCCTCATGGTGTGGGTGTTCTCTTCACTTCTTTGGCGAGGCTCTGTTGGGATGGTGGGCCAGGGCTAGAACCCGCCTTCCGTCTCAGGTGTCTCATGATCAGCTGGACACAGGGAGAGTCGGTGCCTCATGATCAGCTGGACACAGAGAGAGTCTGCCCTGTGTATTTGAGTCTTCAAATTATTTTAAATACAACAACCCTAATATTTTTGGAGGGAATGATTTGGGGTCATTCCTCCTGATTCCCGCATTCATATGCACGGCTTATGCATGTGACTCTAACCTCTGTGATATCTCCAGATATCACAGAGGTATCCCCAACTATCCTAATTTTTAAGTTTCTAAAGTAGGGAGAGAAAGCCCTTTAAGTTGTATGATGTCTTATTGACAGTAACTGTATGAAAGAGAGAGAAATTAATTGTAGAGGGCCAGGGAAACAGTTCCAAAGTTTGGAGCACACGTATGGCATCACAAAGCCCTGAGTCTGAGTTTGGGTTTTATTTTTTGGGTCACACCAGGCAGCGCTGAGGGGGTTACTCCTGGCTCTGCTCAGGGGACCATATGGGATGCCAGGGATCGAATCTGGGTCAGCTGGTGCAAGGCAAATGCCCTCCCTGCTTTACTATGGCTCCAGCCCCACAGCACCAAGTCTGATCCCCTCGAACCGAGATATTCTCCCCCTGGAGGTCACCGGATTTAGTCCCGATGCCTCTGGCGCACGGCTGGTTTGGTCCTGATGGAGCCCCGTACCACCGTGTGTCTCAGGCCTGAACATCGGGCCAGTTGGGCCAAATACCACCAGGATATTTGGATGCCATGGAGCTTCTTGGGAGGATCCTATAAAACAAAGACAAAACAGCACAAAACAATGTTTTGGTAAATACTTATATTTTTTTCTCTTTCTTTTTTGTTCAGCTATAACCAATAGAGACAGATAAAGAAATGGGTAAAAAGATCTTGAATTTGAGAAAACTTGATCTTGCTGGTTTATGTGCCTATATTGAATGGAAAACTAAGTTGTTCAATTTTCAAAATTAAATAGAAATCTTGAGCTTTCTTTGATGTAAAATGTCAGCAAAGGAGGCAGAAGAGATAGTCCAGGGTTCAAGCACTTGCCTTGCATCTCATTGACCTTGGTTTGAATCCCAACACAGCGGCCGGGCCCCCCGACACTTCCTGGAGTCACGTCTGATCACAGAGCCAGGAATAGCCCCCTGAGCACTACCGGGGGGAGCCTCAACCACATCCCCTGGAAAAAAAAAAAGTCAGCAACAGATTCCAGGGGGCTGTTCCCTGTGGTGTTGCCGCACCTGTTTCCTCAGCCTCAGCGTTGTTTCAGTTACTGAACCACAGCTAATCAATCCACATCAGACTTCACCTTCATTCAGATGGTCAGATTTCTTTTTCTATTCATCTACCCTTCTGTGAAACCCAGTCTACAGAGCATAGTATTTTTTCTTTTTGGTCACACCCAGCGATGCTCATGGGTTACTCTCGGGCTTTTCACTGAGGAATCATTCCTGCAGAGCTTGGGGACCATTCGAATGCCGGGATCGGTTTCTCATCGGGCTGTGTGCAAGGGCCATAACAGGCTACGCTGTTATCGATCCATTCCCGGCCCTAGTATATTTAATGTTATATAAAGAAGAAATACAGAATTTCACCAAAAAGATTAAAATTCGGGGCGAGACAGCACAAAGCGGGAGGGCGTTTGCTTTGCACTCAGCCAACCCAGGTTCAATCCCCAGCATCTCATATGGTCCCCGAGCACCACCAGAAGTAATTCCTGAGTGCAGAGCCAGGAGTAATCCCCTGAGCACTGCTAGGTGTGAAAAAAATGACCCAAAAAAATTAATTAAAAAATAAAAGTAAAAAAAAGATTAAAATTCTACACATCTGCAGTCTTCAAAAACTGTCTTGGCATTGGTCAGTGGCAATGTTATATATGGGCAGCATGCTCTTGAAACTGCTCCTAGTGTATTGCTCACTCGGAACATCAAACTACAGATTTTATGGGGAGAAAGAAAGCGCGGAGCAAATGCAAGCAACACTAGAAAATTCTGAGTCCCAGAAGTCCTGATCATTGGAACACCGAAAGAAGGAAAACACTTCTGAATAGTTAGAAATAAAATCACATCTTGGTTCTTATCTTTGTATTTATATTTCTACACTCAGTAGCTCTTTGATTTTTATGTAGTCAAACTGTCAATTATGTTTCCTTTATGAATATTTTTATATAACTTTCCACCACACTATTTAATACCATATCAACATTCTGTGTAGTAAAACAAGTAATTTTATTCTTATATAGTAAATGTATAATATCAATACTAGGCGCAATATGCATATTTTGGTACCTACAAAAAAAGTAATTAGGAAACATAGAGAGCAGAATAAAATTCTTTTTTTTGTTTTAAATTTTGCTTTGTTGTTCTTTGTTGGCATTTTTTTTCTTTTTCTAATTGTTTTGTTTTAGAGCCTCACCTGGTGATTTTTGTGGCTGACTCCTTAGCCTCCTACACTTAGGGATCACTCCTGGTGGTACCTAGCACCTGTGGTGTTTGTGGATGACTCCTAGCTCTACACTCAGGGATCACTCCTGGTGGTACTCAGCACCTGGTGATGTTTGTGGATGACTCCTAGCTCTACACTTAGGGACCACTCCTGGTGGTACTCAGCACCTGGTGGTGTTTGTGGATGACTCCTAGCTCTACACTCAGGGATCACTCCTGGTGGTACTCAGCACCTGGTGATGTTTGTGGATGACTCCTAGCTCTACACTTAGGACCACTCCTGGTGGTACTCAGCACCTGGTGATGTTTGGTGGATGACTCCTAGCTCTACACTCAGGTATCACTCCTGGTGGTACCAGCACCTGTTGGTGCTTGTGTGATGATTCCTAGCTCTCCACTCAGGACCACTCCTGGTGGTACTCAGTACATCATGTGGGATGTCAGGGCTTGAACCCAGGTTGGTCACATGCTAGGTAACTATCCCACTGCGCGCACCATACATGGTTCCAGAGCCACAGCAGTGATCCCTGAGCACAGCGCCCCGCAGTAGGTGTAACCCTTGGTGCCACCGAATGTGCTGGTTCAGATGGCTCTGTTTTTGGGGACGGTAGCTCTGGCGGTCTGTAATCCTTGGCACCACGGTTAAGTATCCAGATGCAATGCAACCAGGTGTGTGTGAGCATTGCAACAAAGGGATACAACACTTGTAAGCACCACAACTCTAAGATGTTGTTTTTATTGAGAGGGTGAGCCCTGGCTGGCATGTGAGCGAGCCCTCCATTGACTGCGATGTGCCCTGGCTGGCATGTGAGCGAGCCTGCCATTGACCTCTGGTGAGCCCTGGCTGGCACGCTGAGCAGGCCTCCATTGACCTCGTGAGCCCTGGCTGGCATGTGAGAGAGCCCTCCATAGACCCTGTGAGCCCTGGCTGGCATGTGAGCGAGCCCTCCATTGACCCCGGTGAGCCCTGGCTGGCACATGAGGGAGCTCTCTATTGGCTCGCGGGGGGCCCTGGCTGGCACGTGAGCTAGCCCTCCATTGACCCCAGTGAGCCCTGGCTGGCATGTGAGCGTAGCCCTCCATTGACTCCAGGTAAGCCCTGGCTGGTAGTGTGAGCGAGCCCTCCATTGACCCCAGTGAGCTCCTGGCTGGCACTTGAGCGAGCCCTCCATTGACCCCCGGTGAGCCCTGGCTAGCATGTGAGCGAGCCTCCATTGACCCCCGTGAGCTCCCTGGCTGGTACGCTTAGCGAGCCCTCCACTGACGCGTGAGCCCTGGAGTCAGAAGGGTGTGCATGCACCATAGCCGAAAGCTGGAGACCTGAGCATGTGTGCCAGCTCCATGACTAAAGGAGAGCCCCCTCCTTGAGCCCTGAAGCTAAGTGTGAGAGCACCGCAGCTGACATGCCTGGTGAGCACCTCAACCAAAATGAGCAAGCATGGGCAGCAGAGAGAGCAGAGGGTGGGGAGGAACATGCCTTGCAGGCAGTCCACCTGGGTTTGATCCAACCACCACATATGGTCCCTACTCCCACCGCCCAGCCCAGACAGAAGCCCGGACTGAGCACAGAGCCAGGGTAAGACCTGAGTGTAGACGGTAGTGGCTCCAAATCCTAGCTCTATACTAAAAACAAAAAGCTGCAAGCACCAAGTGTGTGTCTGCCCGGTCAGCCTTGACAGCAGCAGTGAAGCATCTGAACATTCACAGCAAAGAAAATAGTTTTTCCTGAGGCTGGAGCGCGATAGCCCAACGGGTAGGGCGTTGGTTTGGATGCGCGGGGCCTGTGCCAGCCCCGGGTTCGATCCTCGGCATCCCATATAGTTCCTCGAGCACCGCCAGGAGTAATTCCTGAGTGCAGAGCCAGGAGAAACCCCTGAGCATCACTGCGTGACCCCCAAAAAAAAAAAAAAAAAAAGGAAAATAGTTTTCCATCTACTACCTTATCAAAACCCTGACCCAAAGTGTATCAAAGATGTATTCTTTGCGTGGGGGCTCCCAAATAGTGCTCAGGAGGCTCCCTACAATTCTTGGACCAACCTGGCCTGAGGGTCATCAATACCTGGTGAAGGGTCATGGCTCAGATTACTGGGGCTCCCTGGGGGTGCGTAGGGCTCTGGCGCTGAACCTGGCCACTACAGGTGGCCTGCGTGATGCTGGGGGTGCAGTCGGGTGGGCCAGCAGAGCATGCACCTTAACCCTATGCTGTCTTTCTGGCCCTATGGAGCATATTTAAACGTAGAGTGCTAATAACATGTGAAATTTTGAGAAGCAAACATAGGAGTAAAGTCTTTGTGACATAGATCCTAACAAGGCAGTCTTAGACATAGGCGCTAACGCATAATCTAGAAAAATGATACTAATGGGAGCTGGAGACATAGCACAAAGGTTAAGGCACTTGCCTGCGGTGTGGCTGCAGCTTGGCTAAGTCACTGGTTCAAATCCCAATGCCACAGACAGAGGGTCGCTAGGCACAGAGCCAGGTGTGGCTCCTGAGGTGGGCTCCACTTAGAGTGACCTAAAAGCAAAACAAAAAAGAAATTAATAATTTAGACTTCATTCAACAACTTTTTAGTCTTTGAAATACCTTCAAAAATGATGAAAATAGGGGCCAGAGACAGCCCAGCGGTGGAGCTGCTTGCTGCTTGCACACAGCCGCCCCAGCCGGCCCGGTTCGACCCTCAGCATCCCCATGTGTCCTCCGAGCACTGCCAGGAGTAATTCCTGAGCATTGCTTGGTGTGACCCAAAAGCCAAAAAAAAAAAAAAAAAAAAAATATATATATATATATATATATATAGATATATATATATATATAAGCTAGCTATTGGCTTAAAGTACTTGGAAGTCTAAAAACATTTGACAATGTATTCTTATTCAAGATACATAATGGCTGGCCGGAAATTCAGTAGTAAAGACCAGTCTAATTAGAAAATAGACAAAAGACAATGTACAGGTAACAGATAAGCAAATGAAATGTTTAATTATCAGCAATCATTAGGGAAATGGAAATTAAGACCACACGGACACTAGTGGAGACAGAAGAGTGACAAATTCTGAACAGTGGGGAAAGTGCACACAATGGAACTCTTACACAGTGGGGGGGATGGAGAGTGAGAAAGCTTCACTCTGGACCAAATTGTTTCCTAAAAACTCAGTATGCTGGGGAGGAGGGGAATCAGGGGACATTGGTGGAGGGATGGGTGCTGGAATACTGGGTGACTGAAACACAAATATGAACACTTTTGTAACTGTATATCTCACGGTGGTCATCACTTGCCTCACTTCACTTGTCTTCCCGCTGTTCGTCAACTTGCTCAAGCGGTGCCAGTAACGCTCCATTCATTGGGAATGAGGTCCATTATTGTTACTGTTTTTGGCATATCGAATACACCACGGTAGTTTCCTAGTTTCTGCCGTGGCTCTGGGTTCATCCTAGGGGCCCAGTCTCGTTTTCTATGTCAGACTATCAACCATCCAGGGCCCACAGGGCACAGTCCTGGGTGGATAAGCCTGTCTCCTGTCTGCCACCTGCCAACACACAGCCGGGTACTGCAGCCACACCTGCAACATCTCGACGGGCAGGTTCATGGTGGTATAATAAAAAAATGTTTAATATTGTTTCCATAGATTCTACCAAAAAAGGTACTAGAACAATTCTTCGGATAAGAGTTCCATAGTTTTGGGGGCCAGAATGATAGCCTAGCAGGTAGGGCGTTGCCTTGCACAAGGCCGGCCCATGCAGGCCTGGTCCACTCTCCGGCATCCCATATGGTCCCCACGGGCACCGCCAGGAGTGGTTCCTGAGTGCATAGTGGGAGAGTCCCCTGAGAATGCTCGGGTAAGAACCCAAAAAAGAAAAAAAAAGAGTTCCATAGTTTTTCTTCAACATCCTCAGACCTTCTACACATTCCTTTACATTTATTTTGTCCTGCCACTTTCCTTATTTTTTCCAAACCAGCTTCACTTAAAAATGTTAAAAAGAAATAAAGTAAAAAAAAAACTTTACTCAAAAAAAAAAGGTGGACAACTGCTCTGGGACCCAAACTCTGTAGTTTGAGCATGTTTCCCAAAGGAATGAAAATATATTTACACTGGGGCCGGAGCTATAGGCCCAGCGTGGTAGGGCGCTTGCTTGCACGTGCCGGCCCATGCCGGCCCGGGTCTCGATCCCCGGGTATCCCATATGGTCCTCTCGAGCACCGCCATAGGAGTAATTCCCTGAGTGCAGAGCCAGGAGTAGCCCCTTGGGGCATCGCTGGTGTGACCAAAAAAAGGAAAAAAAAAAAAAAAAAAAAAAAAAAAAGAAAGAAAATATATTTACACAAAGACTACATATGAAATGTTTGTTTGTAGGCATCTATTTGTAATAACAAAAAGCTGCACACAACCAAAACCCTGTAAATGGTGAATCACTCATAAGCTGTGTCCATCTATGGTAAGAAATCTACTTAGATATGGGAGGCAGTGAAGTCGCTACAGACCTCAGTAGACAGACTTTGGATGGATTTCAAGAACACTAAAATGAATAGAAAAGTCTCTCTCAAAAGGTCACAGCTGCATGATTCACTTTACAAAATGCACCAAACAACAAAATTGAAATGATAAAATTATAGGGATGGAGAACTGATGTGTGACTGCCAGTGGTTAGTAACTGTGAGGGGGCCTTGAGAGAGACAGTAGAGGCCGCACTGAGACGCTCAGGATGCTGAGATCCGATTGTGCTGGTGCTGGCAGGAAGTTACAGGTGGTTGCCTGACGTCCAAAACAGACACAGGCTATCAATATCAATGACCAGAGTTGGTCCTTGGGACCATACATTTAGCTATGAAATAAACCATTAGAGGAAATAAGTGAAGACCAAACAGAACTTTTAAAAAATTATTATTGCAACTTCTATGAATAGATAATTATTTCAAAGTAAAAAGTGAAAAATAGCAGCGGTAATAGAGAATCAGGAGAAAGTTTTCTGAAGGCAACTCGGATAGTACTTGGGCAAACAGACAGCTCCGATCAAACCCGGGCCCTTAACTCACGTAGAGCTGCACTCTAGCCTTTGCGCTGCCTCTCCAGCCTTCCGACCTCCGCCATTCTGCATGTTTTGTTCTCATCTGCTTAGCCCCTTGTTCTACGCTCCTCAGAATCTTGTTTTCTTGAGTTTATATTACAATAACAATAATTATAACGAGTGTATGAACCTATAATCTAGAACATTATTTTTCTCACAGCCACCCAAAAAAAAAAGAACCCATTTGGACAAGATAGAAGGGAAATTTTTTAGGGAATGGGAAGTCCTAAGCAGTGCTCAGTGGCTTAGACATATAAACAAATAAGCTTGGGCCTATGTGGTGTTCCCTACAGGCGGCCCAAGGATGCAATTCTAGGAAAGGCAATTTTTTTACACATGAAACAGCATGAGCTGGTGAGATCCTGGATGGAAAGATAATACGAGGAGGAATAAGGGACTTTAGTGGTATCCCAGTCCAATCCTGGCATCACTTGGACACCAGCAGCTATGGCCCAAAGACTATTTTTTTAGGATATAGCAAGGCAAAATCTTAAAAATACAACCGAAAAGTTTTCTAGGATTATCGACTATATTACTAAGGTACACTCCAACATATTGGGCAAATATAAAAGCCAGCTAAATATATAAGATGCTTTTTATTTCTATTTATTTATATATATTGCTTCTCTTTTGGGCTCACACCCGGTGATACTCAGGAGTTACTCCCCTGGGCTCTGCACTGGGGATCAAACCTGGGCTAAGCACAGGTCACTGCGCGCAAGGCAAATGCTCTTCCCGCTGGCTATCGCTTCTCTGGCCTTCTATGGGTGATATTTTTGGGAGGTAAGAGCCACTACATATATGAAGATCTTACCACATCACATTTTTTTCAGTTAAAGTTTTCTATTTCATCTCGGAAAATGTTCTTCCTAGTAAGAAAAATATCAAAATTAATATTTTCTTTAATACAGAATAGAAAGGGCTAGAGATAGATAAAAAGGCACTTGCCTTATATGTAGACAACTGGAGTTCAACTCTGGCAATGCCATATGTTTCCCTGAGCACTGTTAGTGATCCTGGAGCCACAGAGCGCCAGGAGTAAGCCCCCATGGAGCACCATCTAGGGGTATACCCTGAAAACCAAATTTGAAAAAATGACAGGACAGCATTTGTCATATACGATTCTTTATTAGATACCTATATTATTACACATCAAGAAATTAGAACAAGATTTTTTCTTGTTAAAGCTTCTTTCCCCAGTACAGCTCCCCATGATGAATATTTATCAGATCTATAACTATGTGTCATATGACAGTTGAAAGAAAATCCTATTTTAAGAAGCGTATTATAATAAAAGATATAAATAATGACCTTTTGCGATCCATCATATAATGGCTATAAAGAAAATCCTATTTTAAGAAGTGTATTAGTAATAAAAGATGAAAAAATACCTTTATACTATCAATTTACATGCATATTATGACACACAAGGTCTATTGCATCAGAACAAAATCTCTCTAAGGACATGGATTGGAAATAAGATGAATGCAATAAGAACTGAGGGGCCGGAGTGATAGTCCAGCAGGTAGGGGCGGTTGCCTTGCATGCAGCCGACCTGATTCACTCGGGTGGCCGATCATGGTCCCCCGAGCAAGCGCTAGGGTGCAATTCCTGAGCAAAGAGCCAGGAGTGATCGTGAGCATAGCTGGGCGTAGATCCCAAAAAGCAAAAACAAAAAAAAATGAATTGGAACAAAATTTTAAATAAGATTTTTCATCGTTAATGACCAGTCCAAATCATTATGGCATTCATTTTTTTTTTTATTTTGGGGGTCACACCTGGCACTCAGGCTTTCCCTCACGGGTTTCCCTGCACTCAGAATTACCCTGGCGGTGCTCGCATCCATATGGATGTGCCAGGATGAACACGGGCCGGTACAGGCCGGCCGTGTGGGGCAAATGTTCATACTCGCCGGACCGTCACTCCAGCGACAGTCCAGGCATTCATATTTTATTGTTTTGTTTTTGGGTCACACCCTGGCTAATGCTGAGTGTTTACTTCCGGCTCTCTGTACTCAGGGACTCCCCGGGTGGTGCTGGGAGGACCATACAGGGAAGGCTCTGAAGAGCAAAACCTGCCTGGCCAAGGGCAAGGCAAACACCTTACTTGCCGTTTCATTGTCCCTAGCTTCTTTCTTTAAGCGACATCTTATTATAGGGATCTGTGTGTAACAGTGCCAAAGTAAAAAGATCCCTTCTCCGGTTGCAACACCAGGGCGTGGCGTGTGGTCATTCTAGAAACATTTTGGCCAATCTGACTGGACTGCTTCAGTGTGAGGGGGCCATCAGACGATCTGCAGGCTGCTCGGGGCCTGGCCACAGGATCACTCACCAAGAATACTCTCCTGCAGGTGCCTGGAAGACATCTCTGGGGCCATGCTGCACTTGTTCCAGGTGGGAGCGCCAAGACACCCCAGGAGGTGCTTTGGGGGTGGGAGTGGGGTGAGGCCAAAGCCTGCCACATGTTTAGTAGAGCGCCTAGGAGCTTCTCCCAGCCATACAGCTACAAAGTGGTTTTAATTACCTCATGTACAGTCATGCTACATAGAACTCTTTAGAAGAGTTCTAATTTAAAAGAGAAAGAGACATGAAAACATTAGTTTCAACTTAATGGTGTGTGTGTGTGTGTGTGTGTGTGTGTGTGTGTGCAGCCTGTGGTCGGCCTGTAGTGTTTCATGTGTGTGTGTAACAATAGTACACCCAGGTAGTGTTTGTCTTCATGTGCGCTCCTAAAGGTTTGATCTCTCAACATTCCTATATAAAACCCCAGATACCTCCTATGTGGCAGAGTCAGGAAAGTAAGTCCTGAGGATTGCTGGGTGCACTTCCAAAAAAGCAAACAAACAAAAACAAAGAAATCAGAGAATGATATAGCAAAATAATGAGGTCCATTGTCATCAGCGGTATAAATACGGCTAAAAGCGAGCCAATGAAATACAAGGGAGGGGGATAAATGGCCAAAGCCAGGCTGGCGAGAAGGAAATAATTCATTTAGAAATAATCTGCGCTTGAGAGCCAAGGCGCCATGATGATAACAAAGCCCCATTTTATATCACTTTCTTCCCTTTAGTTGTAGTAAAAGGCATATATAAGAAAGCCACAGACTTTGGGGTGCTTTTGATTTCGTAACCCGCCACCCACCTCATACCTATCTCACAGCTTCGGGAACTTTTTCTTTCCTTTTTTGGGTCGCACACCTGGCGTGCATGCTCAAAGCTGGCCTCCTTGGCTCCCGTGCATTCAGAATTCATCCCTGGCGTAAAGCCTGGGGGACATATGGGATGCGCCTGGATCGAACCTGGCATGTCGGCATGAGCCGCCGTGTGCAAGGCAAACGCCCTACCCGCTAGGTTATCGCCCGCCCCCTGTTTCTAGGATCTTTGGTAGAGAAATTAGGTTCTTCTGCAGGTAGAGCATCATGGTCGTCATCCACAAATAAAGAGAGTTTGGCTTCTTCTCATACCGGAATGCCCTTAATGTCTTTTTTTCTAACTAAGCAAGGCGGCAGGTGTTTCCAGTACTATGTTGAATATTTCAGAAGAAGAGGGGTGCATAAAAAGCCAGTCTTCTTGAACCCAGATCTTAGGAAGGCTTTCAGCTTTTCCCATTGAGTATAAACAGCCCAAGATTTGAAATCTCTGGAGGTAAAAAAATAATTCTCCGCTTTTCAAGTAAAAGGGACATACAGAAGAGAAAATTGATTTTTTTATCTTGGTCCACCCAGAAGTGGTGTTTCAGGACTTTGTCCTGGCTCTTGAGGGATCACTCCTAGTGTGGT
This sequence comes from Cryptotis parvus, assembly GCA_021461705.1. Taxonomy (NCBI): domain Eukaryota; kingdom Metazoa; phylum Chordata; class Mammalia; order Eulipotyphla; family Soricidae; genus Cryptotis; species Cryptotis parvus. Next base: position 1,530 of record JAJIBD010034509.1, on the reverse strand, counting down.
CTCAGAGGACCAGCATGGGGACTGGGGATTACCTATAGATGTTCAGTGCCCTCCTCAGTACCTGGCAAACAAGTCACCGCCCCACACACAGATTTTTTAAAATTAGATCTCACAGCTTATGCAGATAAAGTCTATGTGAAACAAGCCAATAGTGGTAGAATGGCATAATAGAAGAAAATTCAGTTTTGAAAAGCTGGGATTTGATTCTGAGCAATGCTATAATCCAACCCCTGGGTCCTGAGCCAGGGCAGTCCTGAGCCTCTTCCAGCTGTGACCCCAAAAATGTAAAAATCTACCAAAAGTTAATCCATGTATAAAGGCGCTTTTAACGCTCAAAAGTCACATAATATAATCTAATTTATCAACAGGCTAAAAATGAAAAAAATAAAACATTGTAGTAAGGATCAGTCTGTATGAACGCTTCACCAGCCATAAAAAAGCATATTTGATTTCAAATACAAAATATACAAATTCCATTTAGACAAAGTACTTTCGCTCAGTCAATTAGCAGTAGACATAAATGTCCTAATCTGACTCCCATGATTAGCAAACCCTATCTGTCTTGGGGGAAGTAGAGAAGTTCGACCTTTCAGCTCAAAAATCACATGCTGGAGATAAATAAAACATTGTGGGCCAAAAAGCAGCAGGGTGTTTGTTTTGCATGTAGCTGACCCAGGTTCACAATCCTCGTTATCCCATATGGTCCCCTGAGTACACCTGCCAGGAGTAATTCCTGAGTGCAGAGCCAGGAGCAACCCTGAGCATCACCTCATTTCAGGTGTGACCTGAAAAGCCAAGGTCATCAAAAATATAAATAAATATTAATTAAAAAGTACTTGAAAGAATGTCAAGGTCAGAACAGAAAACAAAATTCCGAGAGACAGTGAAAGCAGGTGTGTAAGACAGGATTACTCAAACATAATGTGGGATCTTCTAGGATCCTGGAAGAAAAGGACATTAATCGAAAAATGAGGCTAGAGTGGCTGTATTTTAGATAGAATGTCTGACCTCTCCTGTACTATGTTTCTGGGTAAAATCCATCCACCCAATCCATCCACATCTCTTCCAATCAATCAACTGTCTATTTATTTCTTTAACCAGTATTTCTTGGGTTCCATGTTTAAAAAATGACACATGAGGGGCCGGAGCGATAGCCCAGCTGTAGGGCATTTGCCTGCACACAGCGCCAGCTCATAGCCAGCCAGGGCTCATTCTTCTGTTTATATCTTCATATGGTTTCTTCAGCACCGCCAGGAGTGATTTGAGTGCAGAGCCAATAAAAACCCTCGAGCATTCTGTTCAGGTGACCAAAAAAACAAAAAAAAAATGAAGATGAAAATTTGGTAGGGAATTTGTTAATAAAATCACAGTGCCAATGCTTTCGCAGGAAGACATTATTTAATTTTATTTGTTTGCCAGGTCACCCCATGATGCTCAGGGGTTATTCCTAGCTCTTCATTCAGGAATTACATGCTCCCTATGCAAAGCTCACAGAGGACCATATGGTATGCCAAAGGGATGAATTGAACC
>JAJIBD010034508.1:0-33791 GCA_021461705.1 Cryptotis parvus | reverse complement strand
GTAGATCGCTTGCTATACCTAAGATGACCCATGAGTTTTGCTATTTGCTACTTTAGTTTGAAAGTATCTTTAAAAATGTATGTAGAAAATGATAAATAATCTTAAATTAAACTTCTGATAAACAAATTAACAGATTACAGTAAATCTTTAGTGGCTCTTTTGGGAGTGTAACAGCAATGACCTCCCATAAACTGTGACATTTCCTGAATTACATAAATTATTTGTAACATTTTACTGGTTAATATTTATATGCCTAAATGATGATATCTCAAAGCTATAAAAAAATGAAACAGTTTAAACTCCAGCACAGAACTTTGTAATTTAGCCCCCACTAAAGAAACTTTCATCAAGGTTCTAGGAAGGAGCTATTCAGCCACCGCCCAGGCTAAATTTTTTTCTTGCAAGCTGTCACATATTGTTTGTGTAATATTCTGCATGGTATAATAAAGTTACCTGGGTATTTAATGCTTACTATACAAAAAATACTAAACGTAAACATGAATTGCTTGGTTTCATTTTGAACTTTCTCTTTTATTTTTGGTCTTGCAGTTTTCTTCTCTGAGATGCCATACTGCTTCAGTGTTGCTTTGCTCCTTCTGTGACTCTGGAGAGGGTTAGAGGTCCACCCTTCCAAACCTTACCCTGTCTAGAGGACCAAGGAGATTCAGAGCATGGCTCTTGATTTTAGAAGACAGGGAGAACTGAGGCGTCTTAGATCTATTCTCTGCATCTTGAAAAGAAATTCTTCCCTTTTTTCTACCACATTTTTTTTTCTTGACTGTGTTTTCTGAACATTTCTTAACTCTAGAAAAATGTTTATGACCCTTAGGAATGGTCAAGTTTTACCTGTTTGCATGAGGTTTGAGGTTATCGGTACCTTCACTTGTACTCACTTGTCACTTGTCTTCCTGTTGTTCATCAATTTGCTTGAGCAGGCACCAGTAACATCTCCATACTTCCTGTAGCCAGCTAGGGTAGCCAAGGGCATCTGCTCACCCAGGAACATGAAGAGCCTCAGACCATTCCTTCAGGTCATGGGAATGGACGTCTATAATTGTTACTGGTTTTTGGCATAAGAAATATGACACGGGTAGCTTGCCAGGCTCTGCCGTGTGGGTGGTACACTCTCAGTAGTAGGTTCTCATCTCGGGCATTTACTGATGAACTGGGGAGACATTGGCTTTTCTCTTGGGTAGAGCTCTGACGAGCTGTGGAGTCTGGATGCTGAAAATGGCGGCCCTCATGGTGTGGGTGTTCCTCTTACTTCTTGCGAGGCTCTGTTGGGATGGTGGGCCAGGGCTAGAACCCGCCTTCCGTCTCAGGTGTCTCATGATCAGCTGGACACAGGGAGAGTCGGTGCCTCATGATCAGCTGGACACAGAGAGAGTCTGCCCTGTGTATTTGAGTCTTCAAATTATTTTAAATACAACAACCCTAATATTTTTGGAGGGGAATGATTTGGGGGGGTCATTCCTCCTGATTCCTGCATTCATATGCACGGCTTATGCATGTGACTTAACCTCTGTGATATCTCCAGATATCACAGAGGTATCCCAACTATCCTAATTTTTAAGTTTCCCTAAAGTAGGCAGAGAAAGCCCTTTTAAGTTGTATGATGTCTTATTGACAGTAACTTATGAAAAGAGAGAAATTAATTATAGAGGGCCAGGGAAACAGTTCCAAAGTTTGGAGCACAATGCGTATGGCATCACAAAGCCCTGAGTCTGAGTTTGGGTTTTATTTTTTTGGGTCACACCAGGCAGCGCTGAGGGGTTACTCCTGGCTCTGCTCAGGGGGACCATATGGGATGCCAGGGATCGAATCTGGGTCAGCTGCGCAAGGCAAATGCCCTCCCTGCTTTACTATGGCTCCAGCCCCACAGCACCAAGTCTGATCCCCGAACCGAATATTCTCCCCTGGAGAGTCACCGGATTTAGTCCCGATGCCTCTGGCGCACGGCTGGTTTGGTCCTGATGGAGCCCCGTACCACCGCGTGTCTCTGGGCCTGAACATCGGGCCAGTTGGGCCAAATACCACCAGGATATTTGGATGCCATGAGCGTTCTTGGGAGGATCCTATAAAACAAAGACAAAACAGCACAAAACAATGTTTTGGTAAATAACATATATATTTTTTCTTCTTTTGTTCAGCTATAACCAATAGACAGATAAAGAAATGGGTAAAAGATCTTGAATTTGAGAAACTTGATCTAGCTGGTTTATAAGCCTATATTGAATGGAAAACTAAGTTGTTCAATTTTCAAAATTAAATAGAAATCTTGAGCTTTCTTTGATGTAAAATGTCAGCAAAGGAGGCAGAAGAGATAGTCCAGGGTTCAAGCACTTGCCTTGCATCTCATTGACCTTGGTTTGAATCCCAACACAGCAGCTGGGCCCCGACACTTCCTGGAGTCACGTCTGATCACAGAGCCAGGAATAGCCCCCTGAGCACTACAGGGGGAGCCTCAACCACATCCCCCTGGAAAAAAAAAAGTCAGCAACAGATTCCAGGGGCTGTTTCCCTGTGGTGTCGCCGCACCTGCTTCCTCAGCCCTAGCGTTGTTTCAGTTACTGAACCACAGCTAATCAATCCACATCAGACTTCATATTCAGATGGTCAGATTTCTTTTTCTATTCATCTACCCTTCTGTGAAACCCAGTCTACAGAGCATAGTATTTTTTTCTTTTGGTCACACCCAGCGATGCTCATGGGGTTACTCCGGGCTTCTTCACTCAGGAATCATTCCTGGCAGAGCTTGGGGGACCATTTGGAATGCCGGGGATCGAAGCCTCATCGGCTGTGTGCAAGGCAAATGACCCACACGCTGTGCTATCGATCCATTCGGCCCCTAGTATTTAATTTTATACAAAGAAGAAATACAGAATTTCATTAAAAGATTAAAAATTCGGGGCCGAGTCATAGCACAGCGGGGAGGGTGTTTGCTTTTGCACTCAGCCAACCCAGGTTCAATCCCCAGCATCTCATATGGTCCCCGAGCACCACCAGAAGTAATTCCTGAGTGCAGAGCCAGGAGTAACCCCTGAGCATTGCCAGGTGTGAACAAAAATGACCCAAAAAAAATTAATTAAAAAAATAAATTTAAAAAAAGATTAAAATTCTACACATCTGCAGTCTTCAAAAAAACTGTCTTGGCATTGGTCAGTGGCAATGTTATATATGGGCAGCATGCTCTGAAACTGCTCCTAGTGTATTGCTCACTCCGGAACATCAAACTACAGATTTTATGAGGAGAAAGAAAGCGTGAGCAAATGCAAGCAACACTAGAAAATTCTGAGTCCCAGAAGTCCTGATCATTGGAACACTGAAAGAAGGAAAACACTTTCTGAATAGTTAGAAATAAAAATCACATCTTGGCTTTCTTATCTTTGTATTTATATTTCTACACTCAGTAGCTCTTTGATTTTTATGTAGTCAAAACTGTCAATTATGTTTCCTTTATGAATATTTTTATATAACTTTCCACCACACTATTTAATACTATATCAACATTCTGTGTAGTAAAACAAGTAATTTTATTATTTATAGCAATGTATAATATCAATACTAGGGCAATATTATGCATATTTTGGTACCTACAAAAAAAGTAATTAGGAAACATAGAGAGCAGAATAAAATTCTTTTTTTTGTTTTAAATTTTGCTCTTTGTTGTTCTTTGTTGGCATTTCTTTTTCTTTCTTATTGTTTTGTTTTAGAGCCTCACCTGGTGATTTTTGTGGCTGACTCCCTAGCTCTACACTCAGGGATCACTCCTGGTGGTACTCAGCACCTGGTGATGTTTGTGGATGACTCCTAGCTCTACACTCAGGGATCACTCCTGGTGGTACTCAGCACCTGGTGATGTTTGTGGATGACTCCTAGCTCTACACTCAGGGACCACTCCTGGTGGTACTCAGCACCTGGTGGTGTTTGTGGATGACTCCTAGCTCTACACTCAGGGGATCACTCCTGGTGGTACTCAGCACCTGGTGATGTTTGTGGATGACTCCTAGCTCTACACTCAGGGACCACTCCTGGTGGTACTCAGCACCTGGTGATGTTTGTGGATGACTCCTAGCTCTACACTCAGGTATCACTCCTGGTGGTACTCAGCACCTGTTGGTGTTTGTGGATGATTCCTAGCTCTCCACTCAGGGACCACTCCTGGTGGTACTCAGCACATCATGTGGGATGTCAGGGCTTGAACCCAGGTTGGTCACATGCAAGGCAACTATCCCACTGCGGCACCATACATGGTTCCAGAGCCACAGCAGTGATCCCTGAGCACAGCGCGCCGCAGTAGGTGCAACCCTTGGTGCCACCGAATGTGCTGGTTCAGATGGCTCTGCTCTTTTGGGGACGGCAGCTCTGCGGTCTGTAATCCTTGGCACCACGGCTATATCCAGATGCAATGCAACCAGGTGTGTGTGAGCATTGCAACAAAGGGATACAACACTTGTAAGCACCACAACTCTAAGATGTTGTTTTAATTGAGAGGGTGAGCCCTGGCTGGCATGTGAGCGAGCCCTCCATTGACTGCGTATGTGCCCTGGCTGGCATGTGAGCGAGCCCGCCATTGACCCCGTGAGCCCTGGCTGGCACGTGAGCAAGGCCTCCATTGACCTCGTGAGCCCTGGCTGGCATGTGAGAGAGCCCTCCATAGACCCCTGTGAGCCCTGGCTGGCATGTGAGCGAGCCCTCCATTGACCCGGTGAGCCCTGGCTGTACATGAGCGAGCCCTCTATTGACTGCGGTGTGCCCTGGCTGGCACGTGAGCGAGCCCTCCATTGACCCCAGTGAGCCCTGGCTGGCATGTGAGCGAGCCTCCATTGACCCAGGTAAGCCCTGGCTGGCATGTGAGCGAGCCCTCCATTGACCCCGTGAGCCCTGGCTGGCACTTTGAGCGGAGCCCTCCATTGACCCCGGTGAGCCCTGGCTAGCATGTGAGCGAGCCCTCCATTGACCCCGGTGAGCTCCCTGGCTGGTACGAGCGAGCCCTCCACTGACGGCGGTGAGCCCTGCAGTCAGAAGGTGTGCATGCACCATAGCCGGAAAGCGTGGAGACCTGAGCATGTGTGCCAGCTCCATGACTAAAGGAGAGCCCTCCTTGAGCCCTGAAGCCAAGTGTGAGAGCACCGCAGCTGACATGCCTGGTGAGCACCTCAACCAAATGAGCAAGCATGGGCAGCAGAGAGAGCAGAGTGGGGAGGAACATGCCTTGCATGCAGTCCACCTGGGTTTGATCCAACCACCACATATGGTCCCCACCCCACCGCCCAGCCCAGACAGAAGCCCGGACTGAGCACAGAGCCAGGGGTAAGACCTGAGTGCAGACGGTAGTGGCTCCAAATCCCAGCTCTACCAAAAAAAAAAAAAAGCTGCAAGCACCAAGCCAAGTGTGTCTGCCCGGTCAGCCTGACAGCAGCAGTGAAGCATCTGAACATTCACAGCAAAGAAAATAGTTTTCCGGAGGCTGGAGCGATAGCCCAACGGGTAGGGCGTTTGCCTTGCATGCGCCGGCCTGTGCCAGCCCGGGTTCGATCCCGGCATCCCATATAGTTCCCCGAGCACCGCCAGGAGTAATTCCTGAGTGCAGAGCCAGGAGAAACCCCTGAGCATCACTGGGTGTGACCCAAAAAAAAAAAAGGAAAATAGTTTTCCATCTACTACCTTATTCAAAACCCTGACCCAAAGTGTATCAAAGATGTATTCTTTGGTGTGGGGGCTCCCAAACAGTGCTCAGGAGGCTCCCTACAATTCTTGGACCAACCTGGCCTGAGGGTCAATACTCTGGTGAAGGGTCATGGCTCAGGATTACTGGGGCTCCCTGGGGGTGCAGGACTCTGGCGCTGCACCTGGCCACGACAGGTGGCCCGCGTGATGCTGGGGGGGTGCAGTCGGGTGGGCCAGCAGAGCATGCACCCTAACCCCTATGCTGTCTTTCTGGCCCTATGTAGCATATTTAAACGTAAAGTGCTAATAACATGTGAAATTTTGAGAAGCAAACATAGGAGTAAAGTCTTTGTGACATAGATCCCAATAAGGCAGTCTTAGACATAGGCTAACGCATAATCCAGAAAAATGATACTAATGGGAGCTGGAGACATAGCACAAAGGTTAAGGCACTTGCCTGGTATGTGGCTGCAGCTTGGCTAAGTCACTGGTTCAAATCTCAATGCCACAGACAGAGGGTCGCCAGGCACAGAGCCAGGTGTGGCCCTGAGGTGGGCCCACCGAGTGTGACCTAAAAGCAAAACAAAAAGAAATTAATAATCTAGACTTCATTCAACAACTTTTAGTCTTTGAAATACCTTCTAAAAATGATGAAAATAGGGGCCGGAGCAATAGCCCAGCGGTGGAGCGCTTGCCTTGCACACAGCCGGCCTGTGCCGGCCCGGGTTCGATCCCCAGCATCCCATGTGGTCCTCCGAGCACTGCCAGGAGTAATTCCTGAGCATTGCCGGGTGTGACCCAAAAAGCCAAAAAAAAAAAAAATATATATATATATATATATATATATATATATATATATATATAGCTAGCCATTGGCTTAAAGTACTTGGAAGTCTAAAACATTTGACAATGTATTCTTATCCAAGATACATAATGGCTGCATGAAATTCAGCAGTAAAGACCAGTCTAATTAGAAAATAGACAAAAGACAATGTACAGGTAACAGATAAGCAAATGAAATGTTTAATTATCAGCAATCATTAGGGAAATGGAAATTAAGACCACACGGACCAGACTAGTGGAGACAGAATAGTGACAATTCTGAACAGTGGAGAAAGTGCACACACCGGAACTCTCACACAGTGTAAGGGGGATGGAGAGTGAGAAAGCCACTCTGGACCAAATTGTTTCCTAAAAACTTCAGTATGCTGGGGAGGAGGGGAATCAGGGGACATTGGTGGAGGGATGGGTGCTGGAATACTGTATGACTGAAACACAAATATGAACACTTTTGTAACTGTATATCTCACGGTGGTATCACTTGCATCACTTCACTTGTCTTCCCGTTGTTCGTCAATTTGCTCAAGCGGGTGCCAGTAACGTCTCCATTCATTGGGAATGAGGTCCATTATTGTTACTGTTTTTGGCATATCGAATACACCACGTGTAGTTTCCCAGGCTCTGCCGTGGCTCTGGGGTTCATCCCAGGGGACCCAGTCTTGTTTCTATGTCAGACCATCAACCATCCAGGGCCCACAGGGCACAGTCCTGGGTGTGGATAAGCCTGTCCCCTGTCTGCCACCTGCCAACACAGCCGGGCACTGCAGCCACACCTGCAACATCTCGACGGGCAGGTTCATGGTGGTATAATAAAAAATGTTTAATATTGTTTCCATAGATTCTACCAAAAAGGTACTAGAACAATTCTTCAGATAAGAGTTCCATAGTTTTGGGGGCCAGAATGATAGCCCAGCAGGTAGGGCGTTTGCCTTGCACAAGGCCGGCCCATGCAGGCCTGGGTCCAATCTCCGGCATCCCATATGGTCCCCAAGCACCGCCAGGAGTGGTTCCTGAGTGCAGAGCCAGGAGAAACCCTGAGCATTGCCGGGTGTGACCCAAAAAAGAAAAAAAAAAGAGTTCCATAGTTTTTTCTTCAACATCCTCAGACCTTCTACACATTCCTTTACATTTATTTTGTCCTGTAACTTTCCTTTATTTTTTCCAAACCAGCTTCACTTAAAAAAGTTAAAAAGAAATAAAGTAAAAAAAAAACTTTACTCAAAAAAAAAAAGGTATACAACTGCTCTGGGACCCAAACTCTGTAGTTTGGGCATGTTTCCCAAAGGAATGAAAATATATTTACACTGGGGCCGGAGCGATAGCCCCAGCGGGTAGGGCGTTTGCCTTGCACGCGCCGGCCCCATGCCGGCCGGGTTCGATCCCCGGCATCCCATATGGTCCCCCGAGCACCGCCAGGAGTAATTCCTGAGTGCAGAGCCAGGAGTAGCCCCTGAGCATCGCCGGGTGTGACCCAAAAAAAAAAAAAAAAAAAAAAAAGAAAAAAAAAAAAAGAAAGAAAATATATTTACACAAAGACTACATATGAAATGTTTGTTTGTAGGCATCTATTTGTAATAACAAAAAGCTGCACACAACCAAAATCCCCTGCAAATTGTGAATCACTCACAAGCTGTGTCCATCTATGGTATGAAATCTACTTAGATATGGGAGGCAGTGAAGTCGTTACAGACCTCAGTAGACAGACTTTGGATGGATTTCAAGAACACTAAAATGAATAGAAAAAGTCTCTCTCAAAAGGTCACAGCTGCATGATTCCATTTACAAAATGCAATAAAACAACAAAATTCGAAATGATAAAATTATAAGGATGGAGAACTGATGTGTGACTGCCAGTGGTTAGTAACCGTGAGGGGCCTTGAGAGAGAATGACCGTAGAGGCCGCACTGGAGACGCTCAGGATGCTGAGATCCGGATTGCGCTGGTGCTGGCAGGAAGTTACAGGTGGTTGCCGACGTCCTAAACAGACACAGGCTATCAATATCAATGACCAGAGTTTGTCCTTGACCACACATTTAGCTATGAAATAACCATTAGAGGAAATAAGTGAAGAATAAACAGAACTTTTAAAAATTATTATTGCAACTTCTATGAATAGATAATTATTTCAAAGTAAAAAGTGAAAAAATAGCAGCGTGTAACAGAGAATCAGGAGAAAGTTTTCTCTGAAGGCAACCTGACAGTACTTGGGCAAACAGACAGCTCCGATCAAACCCGGGCCCTCCCCAACCTCACGCAGAGCGTGCACTCTAGCCTTTGCGCTGCCTCTCCAGCCTTCGCCTCTCCGACCTCCACTGTATGTTCTAGTTCTCATCTGCTTAGCCCCTTGGTTCTACGTCTCAGAATCTTGTTTTCTTGAGTTTATATTACAATAACAATAATTATAACGAGTGTATGAATCCTATAATTCAGAACATTATTTTTCTCTCAGCCACCCAAAATAAAAAAAGAACCCATTTGGACAAGATAAAGGAAATTTTTTAGGGGAATGGGAAGTCCTAAGCAGTGCTCAGTGGTCATGGACACTTGCGTGCTTGGGCCTTACGCAGTTCTGGCGGCCCAGGAGCGCAATCGCTAGGAAGGCATTTTTTTAGCACATGAAACAGCATGAGCTGGGTGAGATCCGGGGGCCGGAAAGATAACGTAGGAATAAGGGACTTGTAGGACCCCAGTCCAATCCCTGGCATCACTCTGAGCACCAGCAGCTATGGCCCAAAGACTATTTTTTTTTTTAAGATATAGCAAGGCAAAAATCTTAAAATACAACTGAAAAGTTTTCTAGGATTACTGACTATATTACTAAGGTACACCCAATATATTGGCTAAATTCCAGGTTAAATATATAAGTGATGTTTTTATTTCTTATTTATTTATATTTTTTTTGCTTTTTGGGTCACACCTGTGACACTCAGGAGTTACTCCTGGCTCTGCACTGGGGATCAAACCTGGGCCAGCACAGGCCGACCGCGTGCAAGGCAAATGCCCTCCCGCTGGGCTATCGCTCTGGCCCCTATAAGTGATGTTTTTAAATTGAGTAAGAGTCAATAATATATATGAAGATCTTACCACATCACATTTTTTCAGTTAAAGTTTTCTTATTTCATCTTGGAAAATGTTGTCTCCTAGTAAGAAAATATCAAAATTAATATTTTCTTTAATACAGAATAGAAAGGGCTGGGAGATAGATAAAAGGCACTTGCCTTATATGTAGACAACTTGAGTTCAATCCCTGGCAATGCATATGTTTCCCTGAGCACTGCTAGGGGTGATCCTTGAGCACAGAGCCAGGAGTAAGCCCTGAGCACCATCTAGTATACCCTAAAACCAAATTTGAAAAAAATGACAGAATAGCATTTGTCATATATGACTTTTATTAGATACTATATTACATACACATCAAGAAATTAGAACAAGATTTTTTTTTCTTGTTAAAGCTTTTCCAGTACAGCTCCCATGATGAATATTTATCAGACTATATACTATGTATGTCATATGACAGTTGAAAGAAAATCCTATTTTAAGAAGTGTATTATAATAAAAAGATGTAAAATACCTTTTAACCATCATATAATGGCTAAAAGAAAATCCTATTTTAAGAAGTGCATTATAATAAAAAAGATGAAAAAATACCTTTTATACTATCAATTTACATGCATATTATGACAATAATAAGGTCTATTGCATCAGAACAAAAATCTCTAAGGACATGGAATGGAAATATGAATTGAAGGCAAATAAGAACTGGAGGGGCGGAGTGATAGTCCAGCAGGTAGGGCATTTGCCTTGCATGCAGCCGACCTGGATTCAATCTCGGATCCATATGGTCCCCGAGTACTGCCAGGGGTAAATTCCTGAGCAAAGAGCCAGGAGTGATCGCTGAGCATTGCTGGGTGTGACCAAAAAAGCAAAAAAAAAAAAAAATGAATTGGAACAAAATTTTAAATAAGATTTTTCATGTTAATGACTATCAAATCATTATGGCATTCATTTTTTTTTTATTTTTTGGGGGTCACACCCGGCAATGCTCAGGGGTTTCTCACGGGTTTCTGCACTCAGGAATTACTCCTGGCGGTGCTCGGGGACCATATGGGGATGCCAGGGATGGAACGGGCCGGCACAGGCCGGCCGTGTGTAAGGCAAATGCCCTACTCGCTGGACTGTCACCCAGCGACAGTCCAGGCATTCATATTTTATTTTGTTTGTTTTTTGGGTCACACCTGGCTATGCTGAGTGTTTACTTCCGGCTCTGTACTCAGGGATCACTCCCGGTGGTGCTGGGAGGACCATACAGGGGTTCTGAAGAGCAAACCTGCCTGGCCAAGGGCAAGGCAAACACCTTACCTGCTGCTCTGTCCCTAGCTTTTCTTTACATCTTTATTATATCTGTGTAACAGTGTTGGGGTGGGGGCATCCCTCCGAAGCAATGTTCAGGGCGTGCGGGTCATTCCCAGAAATATTTGGCCAATCTGACTGGACTGCTCAGTGGTAGGGGCCAGACGATCTACAGCTGCTCGGGGCCTGGCCATGCAGGGACCACCAAGAACACCCTGCAGTGCCTGAAGCATCTCTGGGGCCAGTGTGGGTGCTGCACTTGTTCAGGGGGCTGCCAAGACTCCCACAGGAGGTGCTTGGGGTGGGAGTGGGGGTGAGGTGCCAGCCTGCCACATGTTTGTAGGACGCGGAGCTTCTCCCCCAGCCTACAGCTGTGGTTTTAACACTTATGTAATATGCTAGAATCCTTTAGAAGAGTTCAATTTATGATGAAAAAACATTAGGCTTCAACTTAAAATGGTGTGTGTGTGTGTGTGTGTGTGTGTGTGTGTGCGTGCCTGTCGGCCTGTATGTTTGTGTGTAACAATAGTACACCAGGTAGGGTGTTTGTCTTTCATGCGCCTTCCTAGGTTTGATCTCTAACATTCCATATGGTCCCAGGAGCAATTCCTGCGTGCAGAGTCAGGAGTAAGTCCTGAGGATTGCTGGGTGTGACTCAAAAGCAAACAAACAAACAATAAAATCAGAGAATGATAGCAGCAAAATAATGAGGTCCATTGTCATCAGCAGTAAATACGGCTAAAAGCGAGCTAATGAAATAAGGGAGGGGGATAAATGGCTAAAGCCAGGCTAAGGGAGAAGGAAATAATTCACGGTAGAAATAACGCAGCGGAGCGGCTGCGCCATGATGATAACAAAAGCCCTACATTTTATATCACTTTCTTCCCTTTAGTTGTGTGCATATAAGAAAGCCACAGACTTTTGGGTATTGATTTCGTGAACCTGCCACTCCACCATACCTATCTATTGTTTCTAGAATCTTTTTTTTTTCTTTTTGGGTCACACCCGGCGATGCTCAGGGGTTACTCCTGGCTCTGCATTCAGGAATTACTCCTGGCGGTGCTCGGGGACATATGGGATGCCGGGATCGAACCCGTGCCGGCATGAGCCGGCCGTGTGCAAGGCAAACGCCCACCCCCGCTAGGTTATCGCTCCGGCCCCTGTTTCTAGGATCTTTTGGTAGAGAAATTAGGGTTCTCTAGGTAGAGTATCATGTCATCCACAAATAGTGAGAGTTTGGCTTCTTCTTTTCCTACCTGAATGCCCTTAATGTCTTTTTTTTTCTAACTGCTATGGCAGGTGCTTCCAGTACTATGTTGAATAGAAGAGGTGATAGTGGGTTGTCTTGAACCCAGATCTTAGGGGAAGGCTTTCAGTTTTTCCCCATTGAGTATAATAGCCCAAGATTTGAAATCCTGGAGGTAAAAAAAAATAATTCCAGCTAAGTAAAGGGACATACAGAAGTGTACTGATTTTTTTATCTTTGGGTCCACCCAGAAGTGGTCAGGACTTAGCCCTGGCTCTGAGGGATCACTCCTAGTAAGGCTCAGAGGACCATATGGGGACTGGGGATTAAATTTAGAGTGGCCAGTGCCCTCCCTACCTGCTGTACTGTCACTCGCCCCACACAGATTTTTTTAAAATTAGGATTCACATGCAGATAAAGTCTATGTGAAACACAATAGTAGAATACAATAGGTGAAAATTCAGCTTTGAAAAGCTGGGATTGATCCCTGAGCAATGCTAGAATCAACCCCTGGGTCCTGAGCCAGGGGCAGTCCCCTGAGCTCTTCCAGCTGTGACCCCCCAAAAAAATAAAAACGACCAAAAGTTATTCCATGTATGCAAGGCTGCTTTAACGTTCAAAAGTCACATAATATAATCTACCATATCAACAGGCTAAAAATGAAAAAAAATAAAACAGTAAGGATCATTCATATCAACAGCCATAAAAAAGCATTTGGATTAAATACAAAATACAAATTCCATTTAGATGAAAATGCTCAGTCAATTAGCAGTAGACATAAATGTCCTCAATCTGACTTGGATTACAAACCCCTTATCTGTCTTAAAGGTGAGAAGTTCGATTTTTCACTAAAATCACATACAAGCTGGAGATAAAATAAAACATTGGGGCCAAAGCAGTAGGGTGTTTGCTTTGCATGTGGCTGACCCAGGTTCGATCCCCGGCATCCCATATGGTCCCCTGAGCACTGCCAGGAGTAATTCTGAGTGCAGAGCCAGGAGTAACCCCTGAGCATCACCAGGTGTGACCTGAAAAGCCAGTCAATAAAAATATAAATAAATATTAATTAAAAATTTTAAAAAGAATGTCAAGGTCACAGAAAACAAAATCTGAGATGAGAGGAAAGAGGTAAGACAGGACAATTAAACATAATGTGGGATCTCTGCTAGGATCCTGGAAGAAAAAGGACATTAATCGAAAAATGAGGTTAGAGTGGCTGTATGCCAGATGAATGTCTGACCTCCTGTACTATGTTTCTTGGTGTAAATCCATCCACCCATCCATCCATCTTCCAATCAATCAACCTGTCTATTTATTTCTTTAACCAGTATTTGTTCCATGTTTAAAAAATGACATGAGGGGCGGAGCGATAGCCCAGCGGGTAGGGCATTTGCCTTTGCACGCGCCAGCCCATGCCGGCCAGGGTTCAATTCCCGGCATCCCATATGGTCCTCCGAGCACCGCCAGGAGTGATTCCTGAGTGCAGAGCCAGGAGAAACCCCTGAGCATTGCCAGGTGTGACCCAAAAAAGCAAAAAAAAAAAAATGACATGAAAATTTGGTAGGGACTACATAAAATCTGTACAATGCTTTCGGTAGGAAGATTATTTAATTTTATTTGTTTGCTTTTTAGGTCACCCCCAGTGATGCTCAGGGGGTTATCCCTAGCTCTTCATTCAGGAATTACTCCTGGCGGTGCTCAGAGGACCATATGGTATGCCAAGAATTGAACCTGAGTCAGCCACGCACAAGGCAAACACCCTACCTGCTGGACTATCGCCAGGCCCAGGATGATTATTTTAATCCATGAGCAAGGGGTATGTTTCCATTTTCTTGTGTCTTTTTCCAATTAAAAATTAATTATAGGGGCTGGAGAAGTAGTTCAGAGGGTAGGAAATTTGCCTTGCACTCTGCTGACCTGGGTTTGCCTCCTAGCATCAAAAGTGATTTGCTGAGCACCACCAGCCATAATTCCTAGTTCAGAGTCAGGAGTAACCCCTGAGCATTCCCAGGTTTTGCTTATAGTCTACTTTGTGTCTTTCGCCTCTTTTCTAAGCAGATTCCCAGGCGCTGGATACTTTTGTATATGAAGCCATAAATTGGATTCTTTTTTGTCTGTTTTCTATCTTTTCCCCATTGTTTGCATATAAAAATGCAACAGTTGTCTGTGTGTTGATTCTGTAACCTGCTGCCTTACTATAGAGATTTATTGTTCAAGGGAGTCTTATGTGATGTGTAAATAGTGAATTTGAAGGTTTTGGGGTGAGGGGATGCTTCCTAAGTGGTGTTAGGGATCTGGGGCTCCTTCCCTGCTACATGCCACCAACACAAGCCACCCCAGCACAATGCCAGGCCAGAGGATGCTGGACAGCTCAGGTCCGGCTGTCCTGGGACCTCAGGAACCCTGGCAACACTCAGGGAAGGGCACTCTCAGGGATCGAGACTTGTGCCTGACTCTGCTTTCTCCCGAGACTCAGCCCAACTTCTTTTCCCTTTCGTTTTTCTTTTTCCCTCCTTTTCCCTTTTTCCCTCTTTTTTTTTTTTTTGGCTCATACCCGGCGACACTCAGGGGTTACTCCTGACTCTTCGCTCAGGAATTACTCCTGGCAGTGCTTAGGGGACTATATGGGATGCCAGGGATCAAACCCTGGTTGGCCGCGTGCAAGGCAAAACCCTATCCGTTGGACTATCACTCTGGCCCTCCCTCCCTCCCTCCTTTCCCTTCCTTCCTTCCTCTTCCCCTTCCCCTTCCCCTTCCCTTCCCCTTCCCTCCCTTCCCTTCCTTTCCCTTCCCTTCCCTTCCCTTCCCTTCCCTTCCCTTCCCTTCCCTTCCTTCCCTTCCTTCCTTCCATCCGTCACGCCTAGTGATGCTCAGGGGTTACTCCTGGCTCTTTGCTCAGGAATTACTCCTGGCAGTGCTTGGGGGACCATATGGGATGCTGGAGATCGAACCCAGGTTGGCCGCATGCAAGGTAAACACCCTACCTGCTGTGCTATCACTCCGGCTCCTTCCTTTCTTATTTATGTATTTATTTATTATTATTTTTTAATTTTGCTTTTGGATCATTCCTGGCAATGCTCAGGGGTTACTTATGGCTCTGCACTCAGGTATTACTTCTGATGGTGCTCGGTGCTCTCGGGGACCATATGGGATGCTGGAGATGGAACCCTGGTCTGGCTGCATGCAAGGCAAATGCCCTCCGCACTGTGTTATCCTGTGCTATCGCTGTGCTATCGCTCTGGTCCCTAATTCTATGCTTTCTCCCCAGACTCAGCTTGACATTTTTCCCTTTATTTATTCATGTTCCCCCCCTTTCTCCCTTTGTTTTTCTCTCCCCCCCCTCTTCTTTTTTCTTCTATCTTTTCCCTTTAATATCTCCTTCATGACTAACTCTTCTATAATAGAGGTTTAGTTATTTCTTCAACCTTTTATCATGTAATTTTTTAATTTTGCTTTTTTTGGTCGTACCCGGCAATGCTCAGGGGTTACTCCTGGCTCTGCACTCAGGAATTACTCCTGGCACTGCTCGGGGGCCATATGGGATGCCGGGGATCAAACCCGGGTCAGCCGGATGCAAGGCAAACATTACCTGCTGGACTATTGCTCTGGCCCCCTTATCATGTAATTTTTATCCATCTTGGATTAATGTGGTTAGCAGATTGGTTTATTTATCTTGAACCATCCTTGAATATGGGGTTAATTCTGCTTGATTGTGATTCATGAATCTTTAAAAATGATTTTATTTATTTGCTTCTACTATTGCTTCTTGGGTCACGCCCAGCGATGCTCAGGGGTTACTCCTGGCTCTGCACTCAGGACTTCTGGCGGTGCTCAGGGGAGCATAAAGGATGCAGAGGACCAAACTCAGGTCTGCTGTATGCAAAGCAAATGCCCTCCATGCTGTAATATCGCTCCGGCCCTAAAATTATTTTATTTTTGTCACCGCACTTTACGCTACGATACTGTTAATGACAGGACTTTATGCCACAGCATCCCAACACTGCGCCTCCCACAGTGCTCGTTTTCTCCACCTTTGTCTTGGCTCCCTCCTTCTTCACATTTCCTGGCTCTGGTCAACGCCTTCTTTGTCATAGTTCATAGATTCTGTCTATGAATGGCTTAGGGCCGTTTGATGTTCCCTTCCAGTGCTTCTTTACCTCCTGCTTGTAAGAGACAATTCAGGATCTGTCTCTCTCCTTCTGGCTGTCTCCCGCTCAGGGCAGCATGCTCCTGATCCGTCCACACAGCGGTAAACTGCACGGCTTCCTCTTTTCTCTTAGTTAGGTGACATTCCATTGTGTTTTTGTACCTTAGTTTCTTTTTCCATTCTTGGGGCATTTTCAGATTTTTGGTTATTGTGATTAGGCCTGTATGAATCTTTTCAATGTATTGTTGAATGTTGCTAAGATTTTATTGCGCTTCAAACCTCATTTTGAAAGATTTTCACAAAATGGTTAAAATAAATGTACTGAATCAACACAAATGTCAATGCTTTAAAAAAGTTGATCTTTAAAACATAAAAGAGGGCAGGAGCGATAGCCCAGCGGGTAGGGCGTTTGCCTTGCACGCGGCCGGCCTGTGCCAGCCCGGGTTCGATCCCTGGCATCCCATATGGTCCCCTGAGCACTGCCAGGAATAATTCCTGAGTGCAGAGCCAGGAGTAAGCCCTGAGCTTCGCCGGGTGTGACCCAAAAAGCAAAAAAAAAAAAAAAAAGAAACCCATAAAAGAAACACAAAATGCAAGTAAAACATACTTTAAGACTTCTTACCTGCCTTCTCTAGGTAAGACAGAAAATGGAACAGTGTGCTAACAATTGTTGAGGGTACTAATACCAACCTAGAACTGAGCATTAAATAGAGACAAAAAGATACACATGACAACCCTTTAATGTAGGTTCTGTAATCCATAGTCTGGAGGGGAAGGAAAAGAGAAAGAGAGAGAAAGGGAAAGAAATAAAGAACCTGCCATGGAGGAGGGCTGGGAGAAGGGGAGGGAACCGGGACGTTGGTGGTGGGAGATGGGCACTGGTGGAGGGATGGGTGCTGGAACACTGTATGACCAAAACCAAATATGAACTTTTAAATTGTATATCTTTGTAATTGTAAAAATAAAAAATTTTAAAAAAAGACTTCTTACCTGCCTTCTCTGCTTGAAGGTTGGCCGGGTGAGGGATTCCACCTGCCTTGTTCTCCAACTCAGGTGGTATTTATTGAGAACATCTTTGCGTGCTTACCAAATCCCAAGCACTGGTGATAACGCTTGTACACACCTTTAAGTAGTTTAGAGATCAGTAGAAAAGACTAAGAAATTATATACTGGTCACTTGAGGTGAGTTTTGGTCGAACTAGGAGTTAAATGGGATTGGCTAGGAGAAGAAGCAAACTAGGCTTAGAGTGTGGTAGAGACATTTTCTTAGAAAATATGAAACTGGCCATTTTTTTTGGGGGGTGCTTTTTGGGTCACACCCGGCAATCCTCAGGGGTGCCTCCTAGCTCTGCACTCAGGAATTACTCTTGGTGGTGCTCGGGGAGACCATCTGGGAAGCTGGGCTCGAACCCTGGTCAGTCACGTGGAAGGCAAATGCCCTCCCCCATGGTACTATCGCTCCAGTCTGAAGCTGGTAATATTTTCAACTTCAGTGCTGAACTGCTTTTACTTCTAGCATCTTTTTCTAATTATAAGCTCTTTTGGCTCCCTACTCCAACTAGAGGTGGGGCGGAATCACAGAAAAGAATGGATTTGAGAGCAGAAGGCCTTAAATGCCCCTGTGGCAACGTTTGAGTGTGTACTCGGGCAAACGATGCCTTTCTGAGAGTTTTCTTATCTCTAAAAGAGGGACAGTAGCACCTGAGTTAAATAAAAGACTATAAGGCCCAGGAGAGAGTCAGGGTGGACCAGCTGCTCTCTGGCACATAGCTGTGGTGGTTTTGAGCCCTGGCACTGCTGGTGGTCCCCTGAGCACCACTCAGGGGTGTGGCCCTGCCCTTATCCTTTCTCCCGACCGCCCCCAAGGGTGATAAATCAAGTTCCAGTTCCAGTCATTGAAATCTCTTCACCCTCTTCCTTGCTTCAGCTGTTTTGGAAACTGCATTTTTTTATCCTTCAACTTGCTCGTAGCTTCTGTAATCTCTGTCCTGTTCCTCTGGCATCCTTCTCAGCCGACTGAAGTTGGGGGAAGGCTCTGTGGCAGCTGGAGAGGGACGGAGGCTCGAGTTCAGAAACGCTCTCCAAGAGGATCTGATAAACCCATCCTGCCTCCCCGCCCTGTCCCGCCCCTGCAAACCTAGAATTACAATTCCCTGGGTTTTTGTTCTCTGGAGGCTTAAACTACCACCTGTTTTGCCTCGACTTATTGTTTAAGGGTATCACCTGTTTTCTACAGTCTACTACAAATTGAAATTGTCCAAACTTAAGACTAACTAGAATCCAGGTTACTCTTTGACTTTCAAAAGGGACACAAACATGGTTTTATTGAATGTTCCCTCTATTTTCTACATATTTTCTGAGGATCGTCTACTCTTATGAACCACTTCCTCTTAGCTTTGACTCAGAACAAATATTATTCTTAAATGCTAACTATAATTTATGATACCTTTGCCATCTGATCTGTAAATTCCTACAGTCAGAAGTATTCGATATAGCTGTAGTTTCTTATTTTTTTGCATAAGAATTTGCATAAGAATCACCTGTGGATCTTGTTGACTGTAGATTCTGATTTAGCAGGAGGGGGGGGGAGGAGCTAGGATTTCTTCCAATCTGCACCTGGTCCTCACTAGGGGTTGCAAAGCCTCATTTGGTTGAGAACAAAGAAGATACGCGGGAAATGGTTGCTGCTGGATAACTTAGCCTACACGGTATTTCCAAATGTTCTCCAATTTATGACTAACACCTAACAACTATTACTTTATGTGCCAAGCTGTGTCCTTACTTCCTTTTTTCAGTCATCAGTTCTGACCAGAAGTGGGTCCCCCAACCTCTGTAGTCATGAGAATTTATGGAAGAATCAAAACCTCTCGCAGTTCCGTAGTACACATTAGATCTAAACTCCCGTTTGGGATGAGGGAGCCTCAAAACCATTTCCACTCTCCCTCTGCCCTTGCCAGGAAGATTCTTTTCCTTTTCTTTTTTTTTTTTTCATCACTGGAGCCCTCTCCATGGTGCAGAGATACATGACTTGGTCTCTTGAAACTTGGTATCTTTTCCCTCACACCTTTTACTGAATGTCCCTTTTAAAAAATTCTCTTTTTAACTATGTAATAAAGTTGTTCCTATGTTTTTCTTTATTCCCAGCTCTAAGTCCTTCGCTTAAAAGACTAAATACTGATTTAAGGTACTGTTATACACTTCAATATTCTGAGGATCTTTCAGTATTTCAAGTATTATTTGTGCTTCTTCGTGGTTCTGACTCCAGCACCTAGGACTGCTTGACACTCACAGTAGTTATTGTTTTAGTTCCGTAACGGGTGAAACAAAATTTAAGATTCCTTTTATTAATTTTCAAAATGCCTTCTCATTTGTATATTTGGAACATGGGTCATTGATAGTTAAATAAAAGGAACCACTTTTCAGCAACAGTTCTGATCAGTAAAAATATTCAATCATCAATTCTTATAGAAAGCCAGGCATATCACTGCCACCTATTAAACCAAGGAGTAAAAAAATATATTTTAGAAATCCCTGAAAATGAATTTAAGACAAACTCATTTGCGGCTTAGTCCGCCCTGGTCCAGGGCTCTGCCTTTCAGGGGAGCAGTCTATCTGAGAAACATGTAGATGCAGCTGGATTTCACTACGGGCCTAAACCCACACCCTATCTGAAAAAACGTCAGCTCTGCTGCATTGCTTCCCCCTCTCCACGTTTTGCATTCGTTGGGCTTGTATTTTTCTTAATACTTCTTTGGTTTGTTAACCGAAAATAAATGGAAATGGGCCTTCCTCATATTACAGTCTCAAAGAAAGGGCGACCACAGCGCTCATTGAGCGAGGTGAAAGAGGCCTACAGGCTGCACACCCCTGCAACCCGCCTCCTGCATGCTCCGATTTCATCTAGGGGTTTCTGTACAGTTCTTTCTTGGATGGCGCACACCGCGCAAGTGCAACACTGCCGCCTCCCCACCCTGGGAAACGATGGAAGAACATGCCGCTCAGGCTGCCAGGTTCTCCGAACACACAGCCAAGGGCTGGAGGCCCAGATACCCGCCCCCAAACGCCGTCCGCAACAATCGTTTCCTCCCTCCCCCGCCTTTTACATACAGTACACATACAAATACACACACGCAGAGCAGCCAGCAGGGGCGGGCCGGGCGCTACCACTGCGCGGGCCGCAGGGGGAGCCGCCGCCGGCCGGTCTGCATTCCGCCACCGCTTTCTTTTCTCCAGCGGCCCCTCTGCCCGCCGACACGCCACAGGCTCCCTTCCCCGCCGCTGCGGAGGGGCGCCGGGGTGGCCCCTGTGCGCTCGGGCCCCCCCGCCCCGCGGCTCTGGGCGGCGCGCCCCTCCCCGGCGCGCGCACTTGGTCGCGCCCCAGCGCTAGCGGGCGCCGAGCGGGAGCCGCGCGGGAGCAGCGCGGCGGCGGCGGCGGCGGCGGTTGGACTCGGAGCCGTTGGGGCGCCGCTGCGGCAGCTGGTGGCGCAGGTGCTTGCGTGGCCGCGGGCACAGGCCGCAGACGCAGCCGGGGCGCCCGCGGCTCCGGCAGGTGAGCGGGGTGGGCGCTCGCCCCGCCCCCCGTGGCCTCGCTCCGGGCTGAGCCCAGAGTGGCCGCGGCCCGCCCGGGAGCCGGCGGGTGCACGCAAGGGGGACGCTCCCGTTTTCTCTACCGCCGTCTTTTGCATTTTCCTCTCTCCCTCCCCCTCTTTAAAAAAAGGGGGAAAGCCCTCTCGGGGCTCCTGCTAGAGCGGGCGGGGGCCGGGGGCGCTGCAGCATCTCCGCCTCAGGTGGGGGCTGCGAACCTGCGCGACCCGGAGGGGGCAGCTGGGGGCGGGGGCAGCGGGAGCGACCGTCCCCCCGCCGCACCCCCTCCCCGGGCCTCCCCCGCTTTAACCGCCCTCCGGGCTCTCCGTTGCAGGCGCTTTGGGACCCCGCCCCGGGCATCCTCGCCCTCTGCCTCCGCCTCCTCCCCCGGGCTTTCGGACCCCCGCCTCGCCCCCGAAATATGACCCGCGATTTCAAACCGGGAGACCTCATCTTCGCCAAGATGAAAGGGTACCCTCATTGGCCAGCTCGAGTAAGTGACTGGGACCACCTCCGGCCTCCCGCCCTCCCTGCCTGGCTCGCTCTTTTCCCCTTTTTCTTTTTGCTCGTGTCCTTTCTCCCCCTCGCGTTGCTTGGAGCCTTCGCTGTAACCTGACCTTTCATTTGAGCTTCGTTTTGGGGGAGGTGGGGGGTGGGGTAGGGGGGAGTGGGGGAACGCCGGGAATAAGCTCCCTTGGTTTTGTAACCCCGGGTGGGTGGGGCTGGGGGGGTCCTACATCTTTCCCTAGGGATTATGTTCTCAGCTCGACTTTGACAGGTCTGCTAAAGAGGAAATGTTTAGATCAGAGATGCGCATTACCGCTCCATTGAAAGATGGAGATAACGATCAAGTTTGGGCTTTATTTATTTATTTTTGATGCGTGAGGCATGGGCAGTCCTTTTCAGTAAAATGCAAGCTAGACTCTGAATTGGGTTAATCGTGGCTTGGGGATGTTTTTGTACTTGAAGTCTTGGCATTCGTTGGCTGGTAAGGAGATTTAGAACGAGACTTTTATTTTTCTTTTAAAGATTTCAAGTGTTCTTGCAAGGGGTGGTCTAAGAAATTGATTTTTTTTCTTCTTCCTGGTGAAATTTGCCTTCATGACCTTGAAAAGTTGCTTTACTATGATTTCTAGAGCTAAAGGGTGTGGACCCTGAATTGAGGGTTCCCTGGTTATCGGTACTGAGACTTAGATCAAGTACCAAGGAATTTTTGTGACATTCAGGAATTAAGAACGTCTAAAGCCCTGGAGCACAATTTTCAGAAAAGTCTTTTTTGCTTATGGTAAGAATCAGGTTGCAACAGTGATAGGGCCTAAAGATTTATTGACTTGAGTAATTTCAAGATCTAAGATTTTAAAAAAAGTGATATTACAAAATTACAGTTCCCACTAATTTGTTCTTTAAAGAGTGTATGACTTAAGACAGCTGGGAGGGAAATATCCGCTGGGTAGGGACTTAGGACTTGCTGAGTGCTCTGCAGGTATAAAATGTTCATTGTTTATGATTTTTCCCCATCTGTCTCTTTACAGACGAAAGCACACAGGTTTCCCCCAGACTGGATGTTTCCCCTTCATTGCAGTGGAATTGTATTTGAAGTCTTCAGTCTCTATAACTTTTTGTTATAACAAAATCTATAACACAAATGTGTTTCCTTTGTGATAATTTATTAGGGTGTGACCTCCAAATAGAATGTCCAATTCTTCAGGAGAAGTCTCTATAGATTAAATATGCCTCCTAGGGTCCTGATCAGGTACTTGAAATACATTTAGAAATTAAAGAGAACAGGGAAAAGGGCAGGAACGGTCCAGTACAGCAGGTAAGGTGCTGTCTGGCTTGCGCTGACCCTAGTTTGATCCCTGAGTGCAGAGCCAGGAGTAAGCCCTGAGCACCACGGGTGTGGCCCAGAAAAACAAAACAAAATAAAGAAGCTGGCAGATTTGACTCCTAGATAGGTTTTTCTTGGTTTAGTAAATTTAGAAGTGCTGGAAAATCTGAGCTTATGTGATACACCTGTGTTCAGATATTTACCATAATTTTAAGGTCTAGGGGAGGGCTGAGGTGATGATGTTTTTGTTTTCATTTTAGCCTGGGTATCCCAAACTTCAGCGATCCCTTAAAAAGTCTTTCACATTCTTGTATTCCTGTAAAGCAACTTAAAGTCCTTGTTGGAGGGGCTAGCGAGTACTCGGGTAAGATGCTCGCCTGGCCTGCAGCCAGCCGGGGTTGGATCCCCCACACTGTACCTGGTTCCCTCAGCCCTGCCAGGAGTGACCCTGAGCACCACAGCCAAGCTAGTTTTTAGTGGTGGGCATTTACTACAGTCTTCGAGTGCAGGC
Organism: Cryptotis parvus; assembly: GCA_021461705.1. Taxonomy (NCBI): domain Eukaryota; kingdom Metazoa; phylum Chordata; class Mammalia; order Eulipotyphla; family Soricidae; genus Cryptotis; species Cryptotis parvus. Next base: position 10,615 of record JAJIBD010034508.1, on the reverse strand, counting down.
GTTTGCACAGACTCTTAAAGTTATTTCCTGGCAGGAGCATAGGAATCAGATGGGGGTGACAGAATCCCCCTCGTGGCCTAAGTGTTTCACAATTCCTGGGGAGAGCGTGTGGGGTGTGTTTCTCAGAGTTTAAGTAACGGGCATAATCGTCAGGTGACGAAGGTCCGTTCCTGAAGGCTCCTGGGGAAGGCGGTGCTGGAAGCCTGCACAGTGCCCCGTGAGCTCAGCTTCGTTCGCACCCTGCTCTTCAGTAAGGAGCTGATCGCTAGGTGACTCGGTCATCTGAAGGCTCGTTTCTTCAGCCTTGTCTCGCCTGACTCTCGGTCCAGCCGTCTTTGAACGCGAGCAGGGCTTCTCATGAGCAGGAGAGTAGACTTCTGCTTACAGAAAGATGGAAACTGGAAAAAAGCAAAGCTGGTCCTGTGGAGGGGCTGGAGAGATAGAGCAGTGGGGAGGACCAGCTCGCGACGCGCTGACCAGGCGCCATAGCGGGCGCTGGGAGTGAGTCCAGGTCTGGCTGGGTATTGTGTTTTTGACTGAGGCTGTGTTTCCTTCACTGAGAATGGGGGCGGGAAGAAGGTACACTCAGACGGCATGATGGATTGCATCGGAGCACCTGATGATTGGGCGATTGAGGAACGAGGGGCCGGAGAGGTGGGAAACGTAGAGTGGGCAGGAAGCTTGCCTTCACGGGACGCAGATCCCGTTTGGATCCCGGGTACTAACCATGTGGCCCCCAGCCTACCGGCCTTGGTCCCTGTGTGCTGGGCCAGCAGTAAGCCCTGAGCACCTTCACAAGTGCCTTTTCCCTGCCCAAAGAGAGAAATGCGCAGGGAGATCGGTCATCTGTGATTCATCCTCGAGGTATATAGAACTTTTCAGTCACGGAGAAATGCTGCTTTAAGCTGATAGCTGCTTTCTCATTGCTCACTTATTATTAAGGTTCTTGTAGAAATCGAAGTCCCTTCTCTGAAATGTGTTTAAGAATTAGAAGTTTGGAAGTTTAGAAAGGTAGTGTTGGTACTTTATATTTCTCTGGTTGAGCCTGGGTTAGCACAGATCTGTTTCTGAGTGGACACTTTCGGTAAGTCATAGAAATAATGGTCAGTGTAGGTCAAGTTTCGCTACCAAAAAAGTTGAGAAATGTTGGTTTTTCGAGCTATTTTCCAGTTACGACCTACAAAGCTGGGACCCATGGAACATGTTACCTTCCCAGCTCGCTCCTTTGGCCGTCTGTTCTTGGGTGGTTCTGCTGGGTTGAAATCTGTATGACTTAAGGGATTTTGATTTTTCTGCTTTTTCAGGTAGATGAAGTTCCCGATGGAGCTGTAAAACCACCCACAAACAAACTGCCCATTTTCTTCTTTGGAACTCATGAGACGTAAGTGCTTTTAACTCCCAAAGCAAACGGAAGTTAATTCAGTCTTAACATTGGATACAAAATGAGTAACAGGTAACGATGAGCTCCAAAGGAAAATAGTGAGATATTGGGAAAGTTTAGAATCACCTTTGATCTTCGGAAAAGTCAAGAGTCTGGGTTTTTTTTTTCCTCCAAAATAATTTTTGCTGTTTGTGCCCCTCCTGGTAATGCTGTGTTGGAGAGACCAAAGCTGGGGCGTCCCGGGGAAGTGTCCGAAAGGTAGAAGAATTACGGTACTGTAGCTTGAACTCATATTGTAATAGGTGTTAATCACAAAAGGAAACTTTGTAAGGATCTCTGAAAGTAGCGGTTCCTGAACTCTCGTTGACCTGGCTGGCCTACAGTCCCTTTATGGGGGGCAGTTAGTTGGTGCTGGAAACCTGCATTCTTCCGAGCAGATCTGGGCAGACTAAAGCACCCTCCAGTAGTGCCCCGGGCAGCTGTACCCTTTCGGGTTGTCGCGTCTGCCTCACCCCCTGCCCTTTCACCCCCCTACCCTAGCTAACCATCCGCTTCGAACACGCTGCTATAAGCAAATAAAGTTTACTAAGGCTTTTGATATTTAGTATGAAATGCTTGTTTACAAGAACAGCCTGCCTAGGATTTGTGATGTTTGCCCCTGGAAATGGTATATTGTTGGACAAGTAAGAAAGAAAAGAAACCTCAGTAGTTCCTCAGTGTCTGAGGGTCAGTCAAGGCGCCGCCTGGCTGTCACTAGTGGCTGCTGTGTGGGCAGAGACCTGATAGTGCCAGCACAGTTTTCAAAAACAGTAATAAAATTTGTGTATTACAGGGTTATTTTTGAGGGATTGAACCCGGGCTCCAAATTTGAAAGGCTGCTGCCCGACCATCAAACTGTTTACGTGGCCCTTACAGCTATGTGTTGGAATTTCTAGTTGCGTGTGACGTCAGGGTCTGTCGCGTTAATCTTGGAAGATAATACTTTTTTTTTTTTTTTTTTGGGTCTCACCCGGTGATGCTCACGGGTTCTTCTGGCCATGCTCGGAAGACCATATGGGATGCTTGGGATTAAACCCGGTTGGCTGTGTGCAAGGCAAACGCCCTACCCGCTGTACTATCACTCTGGCCCTGGAAAATAATCCGTATACCTGTTTCATGAGTTTATAAGTTTCATTTATGAGTTTCACCTCATGAGTACTACATAGTCGGTGGTTTTGAAGTTTAGCGTAGTTTGGGTAAAGTTGACCAGTTCCTCTGGGAGCAGGAGGAACAATATCATTGTAATTAGGGGCTGGCTTTTGGCCCAAAGGGCTGGAGGCGGGTGCAGATGTGGGAGCCTTCAGGGGTGATGCCGTGATCACGTGACTTGTGATCACGTGATTAAAGTCGTAGCATTGCTATTGTATGGTCTTTCACATAACTTCTTTGTTTTTGCTTTTTGGGTCTCACCCTGCGACCATTAGGGGTTACTCCTGGCTCTGCACTCAGGAATTACTCCTGGCAGTGCTCGGTGGACCATATGGGATGCCGGGATCTGACCTGGGTCGGCTGCGTGCAAGGCAAAAACGCTCTCCCCTGCTGTGCTATCGCCTCCGGCCCCACATATAAACAGCTTTATTGGACTCTCTAATTCCCACCTAGTTCACCTGTGTATCGTTTGGTCTGTGATGTGGCTCTGATGTAAAGCGTGGTGCCCGGCCTTGTGTGTGATTCCCTAGGACACTGCAGGAAAATAAAACCTGACTGAGCAGGGTTTTGTATATTTGTGCTGTTTACTGTCTAGATCTGCTAATCCTGAACATCTGTCGATCAGTGGTAACGAAACCCCATGGTTTTCTTTGAATTTTTTGGGTGTAGAATTCAGTTGGTCTCCAGTTTGAGGCGTATTCTACATAGGACAATTTACTTTCATGGGGCCGGAGGGAGAGTACAGCGGGTGGTGTGTTCGGCCCTGTGCCCGGCTCACCTGCATCCCATACGCTTTCCTGAGCATCGTGAGGTGTCACCAACCCCTCTCCCTAAGTAACTTAGAATACCTAAAGCTGTTTCAAGGCCCAGAGTTTGCTCTCTCGTTTGTCTTTGTGCTTAAAATAACTAGAAGGGCCAGGGCCAGAGCGATAGCACAGTGGGAGGGCATTTTCCTTGCACGTGGCCAACCCAGGATTGATCCCTGGTGTCCCTTGTCCCCGGAGCACTGTCAGGATTAATTCCTGAGTGCAGAGCCAGGAGTAGCCCCTGAGCATTGCTGGGTGTGACCCATTCCCCAAAAAAAAAAAAAAAAAAAAAAGACTAGGAACTTTATTTCTGATCATTTGCTTCATTCCGCCTCATCAAGAGTTGGAATAGTGTTTGTTTTTGGAAACATTTCAATTTGAATTGGTCATTCAATAGCTTATATTAGTAGCCTGTAGTTAGGCAGGAAGAGAATGGGAATTTGGAAAATGAATTAGACCCTGGTATAGATTGTTTTTTCATTGTTAGCTTTATTGGTTGTTTTTAAACCAAACTTGGTGGTGCTTAGGGGTGATTCCTGGCTCTCATTCTTTTCTGAACTGCATCCGTGATCAAGATTCGAGTATTGACAAAACCTTGTGAGGTTTTATACCAGGCGTATTCTGCTGGGTTGACAACCTCAGACATTTAAAACTTCTGGGGCCTGGTGCCTTGGGAATATAGGAGCTGCTCCTAGTTCAGTGCTGACAGTTTCTCTCTTCATTTTTTTCTGGGGGTGGGGGCCACACCTTGCAATGCTCGGGGGTTACTCCTGGCTATGCACTCAGGAGTCACTCCTGGTGCTCAGGGGACCCGGGTCAACTGTGTGCAAGGCAATGGGGCTGGAGCGATAGCCCAGCGGGTAGGGCGTTTGCCTTGCAGCGGCCGGCCTGTGCCGGCCTGGGTTCAATCCCCGGCATCCCATATGGTCCCCCAAGCACCGCCAGGAGTAATTCCTGAGTGCAGAGCCAGGAGTAACCAGGTGTGACCCAAAAAGAAAAAAAAAAAAAAAAAAAAAAAACTGTGTGCAAGGCAAGTGCTTACTCGCTGTACTGTGTCTCCAGCCCCTCAGGCTGAGAATTTCTCCTGGTGTTGCTCGTGGGCCAGTGGGGTGCTGTGACTGAGCCCAGCGCTTTGGAACACAGTGGTTGCACGTCCCGCCGTGGTGCCCATTCAGGCTAATGCTTGGACTCTTAGGCGCAATGCTCAGTGGGTGCCCATCGGCTGTGGTGTTCTCACACCGTTTAAAGCTTGTGTTTTACATGGTATAATAAAAATTAAAAAAAAAAAGACAGAGAGAGAAAGAGACAGACAGAGAAAGGGAGTGAAAGGAAGAAATGCCTGCTCTGGAGCTGGGAGAGAGGGAATGTGGGGCCATTGGTGGTGGGAATGGGGCACTGGTGAAGGGATGGGTGCTGGAACAATATATGACTGAATCCCTAATGAACATCTTTGTAATGTTGTTCTCATGGTGGTATAATAAAAAATTAAAAAAAATAAAGTTTGTGTTTTAAGTACCATGTTTTTAACGTTTTAAACTTTTTTTTTTTTTTTTTTTTGGGGGAGGGGGGTCACACCCGGCAATGCTCCTGGCTCTGCACTCAGGAATTACTCCCTGGCGGTGCTCAGGGGACCATATGGGATGCCGAAGATCGAACCCGGGCGGCACAGGCCGGCCGCTGCAAGACAAACGCCCTACCCACTGGACTATCACTCCGCCCCATCGTTTAAACTTTTTCCACGATATTTTCAGCACTGTTGCTAGTAGGATTTCCTGGGTACAGTGTTCCCACCAAAGTGGCCATTTCCCCTCCCCCAGTGTCCCAGGACCTACCTACCATTTCTCTCCTCCCTGCTAAGCTTGGTTCTGTAGATCAGTACTCGGGTTCAGTAACAAATGCCTTTGGCGTTTGTTTTCCCTTATGTCTGCATCCCACATACGAGAGTCACTCTGTATCTGTCCCCCATCTGACTGACTTCACTCAACGCATCTCTTTTGTTTGGGTTTTATTAAAAAAATGCTATGTGCTGTTTCATTGCAATCATGTGGATGGTTTAGCTTTACCTCCCGCTCAGCATCGCCTATTTTAGATGATACTGTGTGACCTTCTTAATAGTTATCATGGGTAAATGAGTGAGTGAATAGATGGATTAAAGGACTTCGCACTTGTAGGTAATTTGCTTTTTATAGTTTAAGTGTACTTTACATTATTTAATTATTGTCACTACTGAAGAATTACATAGTTAAAATGATTTTTAGTGTCTTAATGAACTTTCCAGTGTCTTAGTATAGTCTTTAATAAACTCTTTGGGAAAGTAAACCCTCCTCATCTTTTGAGAAAAAAAATGTATTCACCATTCTTAAAATAAATTCTGCCCCTCGAGGTGTTGCAGGTGTGGCTGCGGGGTGCCCGGCTGCACCGGCAGGTGGCAGACAGGAGACAGACTTGTCTACACTCAGGACTCTGCCCTGTGGGCCTGTATGGTGGATGGTCTGACATAGAAAAAGACTGGGCCCCTGGGATGAACCCAGAGCCACAGCAGAGCCTGGCAAGCTACCTGTGGTGTATTCGATATGCCAAAAACAGTAACAGTAATGGACCTCATTCCCAACGAATGGAGACGTGACTGGCGCCCGCTCCAGCAAATCGATGAACAACGGGAAGACAGGTGACAAGTGCTCCTTCAGTTTGGGCCCCTTTCCATGGTTACACTCACCTGGCGGCAGCACAGCTGGAAATTGCTTGGGGGTTGGAGACAGCATTGCCGCCAGGATTTTGCTTGTGCTTGTAGGACGCTGGGAATTTGAGCTAGTGATCATGGACTGGCAGAGCAGGCTCCAAGACACTGCTGTCTCTCGGCGCCTCAGAATACAGCCTTACAATAGGAGCAACGTGGACCCAGTGTTGGCTGGAGCTGGAAGGCTTGGTGTTCTCCCGGGTCATTCTGGCGCTCGGAGGGGGCGTCTTAGCCTTCAGCCTTTCCCTCACCTCTCAACTAAACTTCGCACTTCCTCTGGTCTCGCTTTTCTCATCTTAGTCAGAGTGATCTTTGTATCTCAATCGGATCTTGTTACTTTTCCTGTCCTGAATCCTTCAGTGATTCCTTAAATACTGATACCACTGATGCCTGTAATGTTGGTCATTGTGTAGGAGGCTGCCACTTCTGTCTCCGGGTCTGCTCACACCACTACCAGGCAGACAGACCTTAGCTTGCCTCCAAGCCTTTTGTTTTGCCTCTGTTGAGGAAGTTGTTATCTTAGTTCAAAGCCTCCATGTTTTTGTTTTTTTTTGGTGTGAGTAGGGGTTTATTTTCAATTCCTGTGACTGAATTTCCCCTTCTCTTTTTCTTTACCACAAATAAAGAATTTGGTGTTTTTGAGGATATTATCTACCTTGTTTTTCATCATTTACCTAAGTACCGTATGCATAAAAGTTACTAAGTATTTGGAAGTAGGTGTAAATTCTGTATTATAGATTAGTGTTTCTCACCCAGAGGCCATATACCTCCATCAGAAGGAAGCAAGATTATAAATGTTCGTGGTTGGGAAAAGGTTTACAGACACTGCTTTAGGTAGAGTTATTTATTGATTATAAATTTGCCCTATCATTAACCAGCGTTTATGTAGTGTAGTGCTCTAAGGTTGGTAGACTTTGTTTCCTGACTGACGTTTACTGAATGACCTTGGGCAGCCTACTCAGTGATGTCATTTCTTTATCGCAATACATACTCTACGTCAGATTGTTGGTGTGTGCAAGGCATAAGGAGTTTGTGTGGCACACGGCTGACCCTGATTCAGTCCCCAGCACTGCAGATGCCCCTGTGCACAGTCCTGGCATTGCTGAGAGTGGCCCGAAAAAATCATGATCCGTAAGGATTTTGTTCTGGGCCACACCTGATGATGCTTAGGACTTATTCCAGGCTCTGTGCTCAGGGATCACCCCTGGCGGCCAGGAATCAGACCCAAGTTGGCCACATGCAAGGTAAGCGCCCTATCTGCTACATGTCACACCAGCAGATCCATAGACACTTTGATGTTACTTGACTTGTATTAAATACTAAACACATTTCTAAAGATTATGTTGACATGTAATGAATTCTGCTTATACTGGTAGTGTTTACTAAATTGTTTGAAATGCATTTTGAATTTGGCTAATTCACGTACCTGATTGAGGAAACGCCTAGGTTTCTTTTCTTTTTTTTCCCTTTTTTGGGTCACAACCAGCAATGCTCAGGGGTTACTCCTGGCTCTGCACTCGGGAATTACTCCTGGTGGTGCTTGGGGAACCATATGGGATGCCGGGAATCAAACTTGGGTTGACCGTGTACAAGGCAAATGCCCTACCCGCTGTGCTATTGCTCCAACCCCAAGATTTGTTTTCTAGTCTGGGAATTATTTTTGTTTTGGGGGCCTTACCAGGTGATGCCCGCAGTTAACTCCTGACTCTGCTCAAGGATCACTCCCGGTGGTGCTTGGGTCACCATATTGGGGTGCCAGGGATCAAGCCTGATTCAGCCTGACTTGGCGGTTTTAAAGGAAGTTCTAGGTGTGTGGTAGCTGAATTTGGGAAAACATCTTTACTTGTATGTGTGATGTTTTATGAAAAAAGAACTTGATTTTCTGTGTATTCACAGTCTCTGAAAACTAGGATATACAGGAACACTCAGCTTTGGGAATACTAGGTAGGAAATAATGTTTCAGAACAGGGGATCATAGTAGTTAATTCACTGTTTACTATATTTTGTATTAGCTTTAGTCTTAGGAATTTTTTCCACTGATAAATTTACCAGTCATTAACTCTTTCTAACCCTTAATTTATTCATCTTTAAAATGAGTTGGGACATAGCAAAAGCATCATCTGCACTTCTATGTTCATAGCAGCACTATCACAATAGCCAGAATCTGGAAACAACCTGAGTGCCTGAGAACAGATGACTGGATAAAGAAACTATGGTACATCTACACAGTGGAATACTATGCAGCTGTCAAAAAAAAACAAAGTCATGAAATTTGCCTATAAATGGATGGACATGGAGAGTATCACGTTGAGTGAAATTAGCCAGAGGGAAAAGGACAGATATAGAATGACTGCATTTATTCTATAAAAAAAAAAATCATAAAAAATTGATTATGATAAAATCATAATCATTTGTGATTATGTTAAATCATAATCATTTATGATTATGATTATCATTTAGGATAAAAAATCATACTAATATCCAAGGCCAGGCAAACCATGGATCAGGAGGACTTATCAGTGGGTGGAATCTATCACAAGTGTGTTGGAGTCAGGTTAGGTAAGATAGAGAAGGGAATAGTGTGCTAATAATTGTTCGAAATGATAATACCAGTCTAGAACTGAGCAACGAATGTAGGCAAAGGATATATCTAACCTCTAAATGTATGTATTGGAAGCCACAGTGTGTAAGAGAAGGCACAATTGAAGTGCCTGCCATAGAGGCAGGCTGGGGGTTGGGTATCAGCAGACATTGGTGGTGGGAAATGGGCACTGGTGGCGGGATGGGTGCTGGAACACTGTACGACTGAAACCTAATCATGAACAGTTTCCATACTTGTATATCTCACGGTGGTATGATAAAATTTAAAAATTGAGTTGGGGCTAGAGAGATAGTACAGGTGGCATTTGCCTTGCAGACATCTAACCCAGATGTGCCCACCCCACCAAAATTTTTTGGTGATCCCTAACTTTCCTTTCAGTTTTGGAGTTAGGTGGGTAACTTAGTTTAGATAATGTACATGTTTTCATTGTTTAAAATGTTAAAACGGGAGGCTGGAGCGGGGTTTGATTCCTCGGCATCCCATATGGTGCCCCAGCACTGCCAGGATAATTCCTGAGCATCGCCTGACCCAAAAAGCACTGTATCACTGTCTTCCCGTTCATCATCAATTTGCTCGAGCGGGCACCAGTAACATCTCCATATGTCCTGTCTCATGCAAGTGGAGCCCAAGGGCATCTGCTTGCTCCAGGAACATAAAGATCCTCCAACCATTCCATCAGGTCATGAGAATGAGGTCTATAATTGTTACTGATATCTGGCATATCAAATACGACACGGGTAGCTTGCCAGGCTCTGCCGTGCGGGTAGCATTCTCTTGTAGTCATCTAAAAATCCAGCATTTATTGATGAACCGCATGGCCAAAGCAGCCCCTGCGAGCCGGGCTGTGATAGGCTGGTCTGCTGGGTGGAGTTCTGATGAGGGGGAAGTCCGGATGTGGAAAATGGAGGTCCCTCATGGAGTGGGGGGTCATCTGGCTTGTTGTGAGACTCTGCTGGGATGGCGGGCCAGGGCTAGAACCTACCATCCTTCCCGGGCGCCCGTGAGCGGCTGGGCTCAGGGAGAGCCAGTAGCAGCTCTGCCCCATGTCTGTAACTCAAAAAGCAAAATAAATAAATAAAAATGTTAATGTCTGAGTGTGTGTTGCTCAGAGAGATTGTGTAGAAAATGTGAGGCCCTTGGTTTGATCCTTGCTTGTCTAGTGTGGAGGCTCGGGATTTGGTCCTCGCACCACAAGAAAACTTCTGTTTAAAAACAGATAGGGGCCGGAGCGATAGCCCAGCGGGTAGGGCGCTTGCCTTGCACGCTGCCGGCCCGTGCTGGCCAGGGTTCGATCCCCGGCATACCATATGGTCCCCCGAGCACCGCCAGGAGTAATTCCTGAGTGCAGAGCCAGGAAGAACCCCTGAGCATCGCCGGGTGTGACCCAAAAAGAAAAAAAAATAGCACAAGGGCCGGAGTGATAGTGCAGTGTGTAGGGCATTTGCTCTTGCGCTGCCAACCCGGGTTTGATCCCCGGCATCCCATATGGTCTTTGTGGGTTCCATCCGTCCATGCTCAGGGGTTACTCCTGGCTCTTGGCTCTTTGCTCAGGATTACTCCTGGTGGTGCTCAGGGGACCATATGGGATGCCGGGGATCGAACCCGGGTCGGCAGTGTGCAAGGCAAACGCCCTCCCCCGCTGTGCTACCGCTCCGGCCCCTTAGCAGCAGTTTGACCTGTATCCTCACACCCCAGCAGACAGGGGGACGTATCTGGTGGTCACCAGGGGATCCTGTGGACCCAGGGATTGAGCCTGGGTCATCACAGGCAAAGCACGCGTGCTGTAGCCCTCGGAACTACTTCCCTGTTGTTGTTTCTTGTACTTGATCCATGTAAACTGTACAGTTCGGTAGGTTTTAGTATACTCAAAGCAGTGTAGCTATTAGAACAATTTTAGAACA
>JAJIBD010034507.1:0-20521 GCA_021461705.1 Cryptotis parvus | reverse complement strand
ACCTCTAAAACATATATATTACAGGCTTAATAAATGTAAGAGGAGAGAGAGAGCAGAGAGAGGAAGAAGAAGAATAAAGAACCTGCTATAGAGGCAGGCTAGGAGGGGGAGGAATCTGGGGATATTGCGTGGGTGGGAAATGACACTGATGGTGGGTGGGGTTGCAGGAACACTGTATGACTGAAGCCTAAATATGAACATCTTAGGAACATTTTTTGGCAACTGTATATCTCACGGTCGTATAATAAAATATTTAAAGGAGATAGATAGATAGATACATAGATAGACAGACAGACAGACAGACAGATAGATAATAGATGGGGATGGGTGGATGGGATGGATGGATAAGTAAATAAATGAAAAGAAGATCAGTATAATCTTTAAGTTGTAAAAAAACAAGAGAAGCATAAAATACCTTTAAGAACTCTCATCTATTATTCCAAAGTGAATTGTCAAATGAATGGTTTTAAATATTCTCGTTTGAGTGCTCCAAAGTGGGTAGACCTTGGATCATACTGAGAAGCTAGAAATCCTCCTTGTCGCATGAACGCCAATACGAACCCAGAATCCTTTTTGAGCTATGGAAGAGATAAAAAGCTACTGTATTAGTTTTAAAACTGAATCTGGAATGCAAGGGTCAAAGTTTACCACGTCTAATACTCCAAAACCTTTATGGGGGAAAGATCCTTATATAAAATCATGTCAAACCCCAGACAAAGCTAGTTGAGTGGAGCTTGAGATTTTCTGTTGGTCAGGGGGCTCAAAAGGGTCCCAGGTTGGTGGGGGTGTGTGTGTGTGTGCGTGTCTTGTGTGTGTGTGTGGGGAGGGATGGAGGGACCCAGACCCGAGGCCCCGCCTAGGGAGGCACCGGGCCTTGGGCGGGGATTTCGGAAACCGGCTGGAGCCGGTACTTTCTGGCTGCACATTCTCGCTTAGTAAATATTTATTTCGCTCTGGAAGGATTCAGAACCCGTAGCTGCCACTTCTCTTTAATAATAAATGGTGAACTTCACATGCGGCAGAACTCGGCCGCCTAATCAGTGCTCAGCCGGGAGGTGCAAAACTGCAACCCGCCAGCGCACATGAAAGACTAAAAGCGTTTCCCTGTTGCAGCTCGCGGCGGCCAGGAATAAACTTGCCCCGAGTGGGAAGAGGTGGACGCGGCCGCCCCGCGCGCCGGCCGCGGGAGCCCTGGATCCATCTGCCCACGGCCAGGGCGCTCCGCCCCTTCCCCTTTCGCCCCGGGACCCTCAAAGCCCGCGGCTCTCGCCAGCTTCACAATCTGGGCTTGCTGCTAGCCCCCTTGGGCCTTTAATGCTTCCCTTTTCAACTAGCTGTTCAGCTGCAAACCAATTAGCCCTTTCCGTTTGTCTGGGGAGCGGTGGCGAAGCGCCTCGCGCCGACGGAAACGCGTGGGTTCGGCTCAGTTGGGCTCCCGGGTCGCTGCGCCCCTCGGCGCGTCTAAAAGGGTTTGGGCGCGCGCGCCGCGTTTACGCCCGCGTCCCGGGCTTTGGTCTTCAAAGACTTTTTTATTTACTGGGAAAGGAAAAGGGTTGCCCCTTTGATGGTTTCATTTTGGATTTTATTATTATTATTATTATTATTATTATTATTATTATTATTATTATTATTATTATCATTAAAGGGCCACCTCATACACTTGTATTCATATTATCAAAGCAACGTGATCCCACCTTCACCTGGTGCTGATTTGGACTTGCATACTGAGCCTTTGAAATGGAGAAAGGTGATTGTCCCAGCTGAACGACTCGGGGAGTTAACTTGACCTAGAATTCCATTTATCGCTTTATAATTTGCATTCTAGATGGCCTCGTTTGACGGGGCCTTGAATGTTTGAGCATTTTCAAAACGCTCTGGCAGTTTTGTGAACTTTTGGAAGGAGCCACACCGTGGTGCTCAGGACTTACTCCTGGCTCTGCACTCAGAAATTACTCCTGGCGATGCTCTAGAGACCATTATGGGATGCCGCGAGGATCGAACCCTTGTCGGCGGAGTGGAAAGCAAGAGCCTTACCAGCTGTACTACCCAGCCCCAGTTTTGTGAGGTTTAAAAGAGTCCTACCATACTGCCCCAAAATTATCCTGTCTTGAGTGCAATTATTTCCAGAATTGCTTCGTGGAGAACCAAACAGAAAAAGGGGAATTTGCTTTAACGCATCTGTTGCATTTAAAATGTGAATTAATTAAAACATTGCTTAGTCCCACAGTGACTGATATTAAAAATTGCGTTGCCTCATGCACTCAGAGCCCTGCAGATGTACTTTTAATTCTACCCACTTGTAACAATCTCTAGGTATGAAGAAAAACCCTTTCCAACACAGCTCTGCCCGGCCCAGCAGGCATTTTAGTGATGAGCTTGGAGTGCCCCTCTGTGGAAGAAGGTGAGCACTACAATTTCTTTCTTCCAGGTGAGCGCAGGATCGCTGCAGTAACTTAGGACCGCGAACTGCCCCTGGGACTAAAGGAAAGGTTTGCTTCGCCATCCATCCGCATCTAAGAGTTGAATCGACCTCCTTTTCTTCCATGGAAACAAACATTAGATGAAAAATAAATGGCGGCTGGAGCAATAGTAGAGTGGGTAGGGCACTCGCTTTAGACGTGGTTGATTCCTGGCACCAGAGAAGGTCCACCAGAAGGAATTCGGAGCATAGAGCCAAAGAGCCAAGGGTATGCCTGAGCACCGCTGGATATGGCTCAAAAGAAAAATGGAAATATGGAAGTTCAGGCACCAGAGTCGTCAGGTGTGTGTGTGTGTGTGTGTGTGTGTGTGTGTGTGTGTGTGTGTTCGTTCCTGGAATGCAATGGACAAACATGGATCTGCTGAGGTCAGGTCTCCATGAATTTCTTTCAATAAATGTTCTCTGAAAACAGGGGTATGCACAAACTGCTCGTTGCTTAATATCTGCTCTACTACAGATATGTCTGACTGTAAATCCCAGATTCTTTGACCTTTCCTGAAGGAAATTTAGATCATGTCCCGAAATACTGGTTTTCAACCACTCAGAGGATGGGTACCAGTCTGAACACATGAAAAGGCTGAAACCCACTGCAGAGGTTTCCTGCTCCTCACCCCTGGGAATTTGAGCAGAGATATAATGTTGCAGCACTCAGAAGCCCAAACAAACATGCTTGCACTTCCTAGCAATGTATGTCTTCAAAGAGAATACAAATGATGGAGTCACATTTGCAGTTCACCAAGAGAAATTGGCTCAATAACAAATCTCCTGCTTTAAAAAAAAAAATGACTCCTTTAAAAAAAAAAAAAAATAAATATCTAAGTCCTGAGAGATAACACAGAGGTTAAGGTGCTGCCTTGCCTTGGGCCCATCCTGGCTTTGCCCCCCTGCATGACGTATGGTCCCCAAGCACCACCACGAGGAGTGATAGATTCACTCCTGCATGACGTATGGGTAGGACTCCTCTCGGGTGAGATCCTCTCTCTTTGATGGGAGACTCTGGCTCTTTTGTATGGTCTAAGTTCGGACCAGAGCTAGAATTCTTTCATTATATTGGATTGCTGTCCACACAGCAAAGCCTGGCAAGCTACCTGTGTCGTATTTGATATATGCCAAATACCAGTAACAATTATAAACCTCATTCCCATGACCTGATGGAATGGTTTGAGGCTCTTTATGTTCCTGGAGCAAGCAGGTGCCCTTGGGCTCTACTTGCATGAGATAGGACATATGGAGATGTTACTGGTGCCCGCTTGAGCAAATCGAAGATGAGACGGGAAGACAGTGATACAGTCACAGTGATGACATATGGTCCCCCCAAGCACCACCAGGAGTGATAGATTCACTCCTGCATGACGATAATCCCCAAGCACCACCAGGAGTGATAGATTCACTGCTATATCACGTATGGTCCCCAAGCACCACCAGGAGTGATAGATTCACTCCTCCATGATGTATGATCCCCCAAGCACCACCACCAAGAGTGATAGAATATCTCCTGCATGACGTATGGTCCCCAAGCAGCACCAGGAGTGATAGATTCACTCCTGCATGACGTGTTGATCCCCAAGCACCACCAGGAGTGATAGGTTCCTGCACAGAGCCATGAGTTAGCCCTGAACACCAGTGGTATAGCCCCAAATGCCATAAGTTAATTAATGACAATAAAATTAAAATAATATTATTTTATAATCCTGAAATTGAGTCATATGATAAGGTATACTCATTGGAGTTGTTTTCATTAGAACTGAGTCCAAAGGTTGGCCACACCTAGCAGTGTTCAGGGGCTATTCCTGGCTCTGTGCTCTGGAGGGACCCCTAGTGGTGCTGGGAGGAACTGAACTACAAGTAGACTGATCCCAGGTTAAGCGCTTTGCCTCCTACACTATTTCTCCAGTCCCCCGTTAGGATTATTTTTAACTGCAGATGACCAAAACTCGCATCTGTCTTATAAAAGGAAGACAGCACATTGCTTCATCACTAAAATATCCAACAAAACTACAAGCAAAAGTTGATCCAAAAACTTTGATAATGACTCCAAAGAGCTAATTTCTTTATATTTTTCCGGCTTTACTTCCAAAGTATTGTTTTATCCTAAAGACAAATGAAGGAAATCAGTTATACGATCATAAATGGAAGACAGGGGGTAACTCATTCCCTAAGAAGAAACAATGGATGACAATAGTTGAGCTATTTAAATCAAACTATTGTGTGTTGGGTTGGAGGGGCGAGATTGGAGATGTGTTTTGTTTCATTTTGGTTTTGGTCAGGAGGGAACCAGCTATGCTCAGGGCTTCCTTCTGCTTTGGCACTCAGGTATCACTGCTGTAGCTTGCGGGACCATATGGGTGCCAGAGATCAAGCCTGTGTTGGCTACATGCAAGTGTTGTACTCCCCTCTATCGCTCACCAGCCCTTCAAAATATTAAGAAAATAATCTGTATATTACACAATATTTAGGAGAGGGAAAGCTTTCTTGGTTGTGAATCTGTTAAAGTCAGTGGTGAGAGAATATACTCTCCATGACTTGATACTATCCAATATTTAGTTTGCCAGTGAGGGGAAGGTGTGATGAATGCTAACCCATGTTGTTTTACAAGATGATAGTTCCAGGAGAAACCTTGGCAAGCACTTGGTCTTGCCTCTCAGGGGTACAGGGAAGGACTCACAACCCAGAGATGGGGAAGGAACATAAACCTCATTTTATAAGAACTGATAAGACCCATTTAAATGTGAACCATGATGAACCAAAACCGGATGATTGCCAAGTAACACCACCTGCAAACCAGAGTCTCACCCAGAAATTCAGTGATTCCAAACCCATCTCAGACTGATGCCATTCCAGAGAATAAGTCCACTACTTCCTGGTACCCCAGTCCCCTGGTACCCACAAAGTCCTTTGCATCGCTGACACCATGTCTTCTGAATCAATGTAGGAATCTGGCAAATGTGACTAGTATATCAACCTCGGGAGTTTTTACAAGATTACTTTTTTGAAAAGGACAAGATTACTTTTTAATGATATTATATTGGTGGCGTTACTGGTGCCTGCTCAAGCAACTCGATGAACAAAGGAAAACAAGTGACAAGTGATTATATTGGTGCTATTGGTGATTCTGCTTCATGCAATCAATTTTTTAATTTTAAATATAGGATTCTAAAGTAGCTATGAATCTTTTTCATAGTCTACCTTGCTCTTGAAAATAAATTTTACACCCAAAAAAAACCCTTTGAAGGCAGGATCTGTATGCAAGTTTAAGGCAAAAAAATCATAATGCTTTTTTTAGGACTGTCAATCTCATTAATATCAAGACATTGACTTTTTTCCCTTGACTTTTTTAGAGATGAGGCCCATTGGCTTCACTGAGGTCCTTACTCCTCTATTTGTTTTGCCAGACACTTCAAGTCTCTTCAGCATGCAATCTTCAATCCACCACACTGTGTGCATGATTTGTGTTGGTGTTAGAAGATAATTGCTCATTTGAACATTCTAAATCTAGCCTTCCATGGCGAGTTTACATTCCACATGCAAGATCAAGTAAATGGAAGATCATAAAGCTGGAGCTCCGTGGACACTGTTTGATCATGTAGAATGAGATATGTTTTGTTGACTGAATTACCTTGTTTCAACTCAGCTGAAGAACTAGTTGTTGTAAATATTTTATACCTTATTAAAGAGATCCTTGAATCGAATCCTTCAGATTTCTTCTTTTTTGGCAATGTGGAAAACTATATATTCTGGAAGGCCCTCCCACCTATAAGTATATGCTGGTTATACTATCCTTCATTGCATTTCTAAAATTATAAACAAAAAGGAGAAACTTTCAGGATACTCTTTCCCATAAATATTTCTATTTGTTTTGCTTTGGGGCCATAGCCTGTAGCGCTCAGGGTTTATTCCTGGCTCTCATCTCAAGGATCACTCCTGGTGGGCTCAGTGGACCATAGGGAAAGTGGAAGATTTTAAGAAATGAATATAATAAAGCTGAAGAGATAGTACAGTGGGTAGGTCATTTGCCTTACAGGAGGCTGGCCCCTGTTTAATCCCCAGCAATCCATATGGCCCCCCAAGCTCCACCAAGAGTAATTCCTGAGTGCAGAACCAGGGTTAACCACTGAGCATCTCCAAATGTGTCCCAAACACAAGATGACAAAAAAAAAAAATTAAGAACAGGATAAGAACTTAATTACATTCAGAGTCCTAGAGGAAAAAATAAGAATAGGGAAATATTTGAGAAAAAAATGAAAAAGAATGTTTCCAGTACTGATAAAATGAACTCATAGGTGAAGAACTCAGTGTAACAAGCAAAATGACTAAAAAAGAACTCTCAATATGCACATTGTAGTGAAACTGCACATGACAAAAAGACAAGGAAACTGCAGTGTGAAAAAAATAGGGATAATGGCTAGACCTTTAGCAATAGCAATAGAAAGCAGAGAAGTAAATAATAGCTTCGAACTATTGAAATTAATTGTCAGCTAAAAATTACGTACACTGTAAAACTGCCTTTTCAGAAATGAGAGAATAAAGACATTCTCTGTTGAACAAAACCCCGTAGAGGGCCACCTACAGATCTTTCCATTGGAACTTCAGAAGACTGTGCTTAAAAGAAAGAAAAATAATGCTAAAAAAAAAGTCTGAGGGGGCCGGAGTGATAGCCCAGCGGGTAGGGAGTTTGCCTTGCACGCAGCCAGCCCATGCCGGCCGGTTCGATCCCCAGCATCCCATATGGTCCCCCGAGCACCGCCAGGAGTTATTCCTGAGTGCAGAGCCAGGGAGAAACCCCTGAGCATTGCTGGGTGTGACCAAAAAAAGAAAAAAAAATAGTCTGGAATGCAGAAGGAAGATTGAATTAATTGCTGAAGATGTGCATTAGTCTGAAACGCACAAATTCTTTTTTTTTCTGTTTATTAATTTTATTTTACTCTCTTGAAATAAGTGCTTTTGAAATTTCATAGATATAAATAAAAAGGATATTTTGTATTGAATTAAAGATTTTTAATAAAAAATTTTTTGTAAGATCTATAAATTTCAACTTATTTATAAATAAAATCAATACTATTTTAAAAAATTTTTTTATTATACCACTGTGAGACATACAATTACAAAGATGTTCATAATTGGTTCTTGTTAATACAGTATTCCAGCACCCATCCCCTCCACCAGTGCCCCATTCCACCACCAATGTACCCCCACCCCCTCCCGCCCCCCCCCAGGCTGCCTCAACAGCAGGTAGCCCTGTTTCCTCTCTTTCTCTCTCTGTCTCTCACTCTGTCTCTGCATCTCTCTCCCTCTTGTTTTACACATTGTGGCTAGCCCTGCAGATATTTACAGTTTATCACTTAAGTCTCTTTGTGTATATTCAATGGTGAGTTTTAATCTGCCATTACCATTTCACACATTTAGTAAAACACTGGTATCTATTTATATCCTATTCATGAATGCAGTCATTCTATATCTGTCCTTTTTCTTCTGACTAATTTCACTAATATCATGGAGCATGATAGTCTCCATGTCCATCCATTTGCAGGTAAATTTCATAATTTCATCTTTTCTGACAGCTGCATAGTATTCCATAGTGTAGATGAACCACAGTTTCTTTT
Source organism: Cryptotis parvus (assembly GCA_021461705.1). Classification (NCBI taxonomy): domain Eukaryota; kingdom Metazoa; phylum Chordata; class Mammalia; order Eulipotyphla; family Soricidae; genus Cryptotis; species Cryptotis parvus. The sequence goes on along the minus strand of JAJIBD010034507.1, from coordinate 12,442 downwards.
AGCCAGTCCTCTGTTCTCGGACATTTAGGTTGTTTCCAGATTCTAGCTATAGTGAATAGTGCAGAGATGAATAAAGAAGTACAGATAGTGTTTCTGCTATGTATTTTTCGGTCTCTCGGGTATATTCCCAGGAGTGCTATTGCTGGATCAAATGGGAGCTCAATGTCTAGTTTACAGAGGAATGCCCATATTGTTTTCCAAAAGGGCAGGACCAGTCGGCACTCCCACCAACAGTGGATGAGAGTCCCTTTTTTCCCCACATCCACGCCAGCACCGGTTGTTCTTGCTGTTTTGGATGTGTCCAGTCTCTGTGGTGTGAGATGATACCTCATTGTTGTTTTGATTTGCATCTCCCTGATGATTAAAGATGAAGAGCACTTTTTCATATGCCTTTTGGCCATCCGAATTTCTTCTTTTTGGAAGCTTCTGTTCATTTCTTCTCCCCATTTTTTGATGGGGTTGGCTGTTTTTTTTCTTGTGAAGGGCTACCAGTGCTACCATATCCTGGATATTAACCCCTTGTCAGATGGGTATTGGGTGAACATCCTTTCCCACTCTGTGGATTGTCTTTGTATCTTGGTCACCGTTTCTTTTGAGGTGCAGAAGCTTTTCAATTTTATATGATCCCATTTGTTTATCTTTGCTTCCATTTTCTTGGTCAGTAGTGTGTCTTCTTTAAAGATATTTTTATAACCCCCCCCTCCACCCCCCCACCCCCCCCCCCCCCCCCCCCCCCCAGGGGCTGGCTCGGTTTGTGTGCGTGGTGGGTGGGTGTGTGTGGGCGGTTTCGGCTCCCGCGCCAAAGATATTTTTAGTTTCGATGTCGAAGAGCGTTTCTCCTATGTTTTCTTCAATGTTCCTTATAGATTCATGTCTGACGTTGAGATCTATAATCCATTTTGATCTGACTTTTTGTGCATGGAGTTAAAAGGAGGTCTAAGTTCATTTTTTACACGTAGCTGCCCAGTTTTCCCAGCACCATTTGTTGAAGAGGCTTTCTTTGCTCCACTTAATATTTTTTGCTCCTTTATCGAAGATTAAGTGGTTGTATATTTGAGAGTGTGTTTCAGGATATTCAGTTCTATTCCAGAGGTCTACAGGTCTGTCTCTATACCAATACCACACTGTCTTAATTACAACTGCTCTGTAGTAGAGCTTGAGGTTGGGGAAAGTGATACCTCCCATCTTCTTTTCCCAAGGATTGCTTTAGCTATTCGTGGGGTTTTATTATTCCATACAAATTTCAGGAGTGTTTGTTCAATTTCTTTGAAGAACATCATGGGTATCTTTATAGGGACCGCATTGAATCTGTATAAAGCTCTAGGGAGTATTACCATTTTGATAATGTTGATCCTTCCGATCCATGAGCAAGGGAATATGTCTCCATTTCCTCAGGTCTTCTTTTATTTCCTGAAGTAACGTTTTGTAGTTTTCTTTGTAGAGATCCTTTACATTCTTTGTCAAACTGATTCCTAGGTATTTGATTTTCTGCGGCGCAATTGTGAATGGGATAGTTTCTTTAATATCCCTTTCTTCTCTTTCGCTGTTTGCATATAGGAAGGCCATTGACTTTTGGGTATTGATTTTGTACCCTGCCACTCTACTATAGGAATGTATTATTTCTAGGAGCCTCTTGGTAGAGAGTTTCCGGGTTTTCCAGGTATAATATCATGTCATCTGCAAATAGTGACAACTTGGCTTCTTCCCTTCCAATCCGGATGCCCTTAATGTCTTTTTTCTTCCCTGATTGCTATGGCAAGTACTTCCAATACTATATTGAATAGAAGTGGTGAGAGTGGGCAGCTTTGTCTTGTCCCTGATCTTAAGGGGAAGGCTTTCAGTTTTTCCCCCATTGAGAATGATGCTTGCTATGGGCTTGTAGTAGATGGCCTGGATTATCTTGAGGAAGGTTCCTTCAATCCCCATTTTACAGAGAGCTTTTATCATGAATGGGTGTTGAGTCTTGTCAAATGCCTTCTCTGCATCTATTGATATGATCATATGGTTTTTATTTTTCTTTTTGTTGATATGATGTATTATGTTGATTGACTTGCGGATGTTGAACCATCCTTGCATTCCTGGGATGAATCCCACTTGGTCATGGTGTATAATCTTTTTTGATGACTCTTTGGATTCTATTTGCTAGTATTTTGTTGAAGATCTTAGCATCTTAGTATTCATCAGGGAGATTGGTCTGTAGTTTTCCTTTTTTGTGACATCTCTGTCTGCTTTGGATATCAGGATGATATGTGCCTCGTAAAAGCTATTTGGGAGTGTTTCTGTTTCTTCAATTTGCTGGAAGAGCTTAAAAAAGAATTGGGAGTAGGTCCTTTTTAAAGGTTTTGTAGAATTGACTGGTGAATCCATCTGGACCTGGGCTTTTGTGTTTGGGGAGACTTTTGATTACCAATTCTATCTCCTCGATGGAGATAGGTTTGTTGAGGTATTCCAAATCTTCTTGTTGCAGACTTGGGAGGCTATAGGAATTCAGGAATCTGTCCATTTCTACTAGGTTCTCTTGTTTCGTGGAATACAGGCTCTCATAGTAATCTCTGATGATCTTTTGAATTTCTGTGGTTTCTGTTGTGATGTCCCCATTTTCATTTCTGATTCTATTTATTTGGGTTCTCTCTTTTCCTTTTTCTTACAAGTCTTGCAAGTGGTTTGTCAATCTTGTTTATTTTTTTCAAAGAACCAGCTTTTGGTTTCGTTGATCTTCTGGATTGTTTTTAGACATTCCATTTCATTGATTTCTGCTCTAAGTTTTATTATTTCTTTCTTTCTGCTTGGGTTGGGCTCCTTTTGTTGATCACTCTCTAAGATCTTAAGTTGTGAAGTCAGACTGTTTGTGATGGCCTTTTCTTCTTTTCTGATGAATGCTTGAAGAGCTATGAACTTGCCTCTTAACACTGCTTTTGCTGTACCCCACAAGTTCTGGTAACTCGTGTCTTCAGTCTCATTTGTTTCCAGGAATCTTTGGATTTCCTCTTTGATTTCTTTTATGACTTGCTGGTTGTTCAGCAGTGAGCTGTTTAGTTTCCAGGTACTTGGTATTGGTTTCTGTTTTTGTGTACAATTAACTTCCATTTTCAGTGCATCATGGTCTGAAAAAATAGTTGGCTCAATATCTATCTTCTTGATTTTATGGAGGTATGATTTATGGCTCAACATGTGATCTATTTTGGAGTATGTTCCATGTGCACTGGAGAAGAAAGTGTATTCAGCTTTTTGGGGGATGAAATGCCCTGTATATGTCTACCAGCCCTCTTTCTTCCATCTCTTCTTTTAGGGCCAGTATTTCCTTGGTAAAGTTTCAATCTTGTTGATCTATCCAGGGTTGATAGAGCAGTGTTGAAGTCTCCAACTACAATTGTGTTGCTGTCAATGTCTTCTTTGAAGTCTATTAGTAGTTGTTTTAGGTATTTTTCTGGCCCCTCGTTGGGTGCATGTATGTTTAATAGTGTGATTTCTTCCTGATATATGCATCCCTTGACTATTAAGAAGGGACCTTCATTGTCCCTTCTGACCTTCTTTTAGCCTGAAGTCTATGTTGTCGGATACCAGTATGGCTACCCAAGCCCTTTCGGATGGGTTTTTTGAGTGAAGGATTGTTTTCCAGCCTTTTATTTTGAGCCTGTTCTTTGCTCCGGTTGTTCAGGTGTGTTTCTTGAAGGCAGCAGAATGTCGGATTCAATTTTTTTGATCCATTTTGCCACTCTGTGTCTCTTAACTGGTGCATTTAGACCATTGACATTGAGAGAGATTATTGTCATGGGATTTTGTGCCATCTTTCTGTATAAATTGGTTGTTCTTTTGGGCTATGTCTTGTCTTATAGTAGATCTTTCAGTCCTTCTTTTAAGGTTGGTTTTGATTTTTACAAAGTTCCTAAGCTGTTGTTTATCCAAGAAGTTGTATATCTGTCCTTCAAATCTGAGTGAGAGTTTAGCTGGATAAAGAATTCTTGCTGAGGCATTCATTTCATTAAGTTTTTTTACTATATCCCACCACTGCCTCTCGGGCTTGGAGAGTGTCTTCTGAGAAGTCTGCTAAAAGTCGAAGGGTTGCTCCTTTGGTATACAATTTCCTTCTTTGATCTTGAAATGGGTAGGGCATTTGCCTTGAATGCAGCCGACCAGGATGCAATCCTTGGCATCCCATTAGGTCACCTGAGTAATTCCTGAGCCGAAGTGCCAACAGTAACCAGAATGCTCAGGGGAGTATCGCCAAGTGTGACCCAAAAAGCAAAAAAAGAAAGAAAGAGCGAGAGAGAGAGAGAGAAAGGAAGGAAGGAAGGAAGGAAGGGAAGGAAGGAAGGAAGGAAGGAAGGAAGGAAGGAAGGAAGGAGAGGAAGGAGGAAGGGAGGGGAAGGAAGGAAGGAAGGAAGGGAAGGAAGGAAGGAAGGAGGAAGGAAGAAAGGAAGAAAGGAAGAAAGGAAGAAAGGAAGAAAGGAAGAAAGGAAGAAAGGGAAGAAAGAAAGGAAGGAAGGAAGGAAGGAAGGAAGGAAGGAAAGGAAGGAAGGAAGGAAGGAAAGAAAGGAAAGAAAGGAAGAAAGGAAGAAAAGGAAGAAAGAAAGAAAGAAAGAAAGAAAGAAAGAAAGAAAGAAAGAAAGAAAGAAAGAAAGAAAAGAAAGAAAGAAAGAAAGAAAGAAAGAAAGAAAGAAAGAAAGAAAAAGAAAGAAAGAAAGAAAGAAAGAAAGAAAGAAAGGAAGGAAGAAAAGGAAGGAAGAAGGAAGGGGAAGGAAGGAAGGGAGAAGGGGAGGAAGGAAGGAAGGAAGGAAGGAAGAAAGAAAGAAAGAAAGAAAGAAAGAAAGAAAGAAAGAAAGAAAGAAAAGAAAGAAAGAAAGAAAGAAAGAAAGAAAGAAAGAAAGAAAGAAAGAAAGAAAGAAAGAAAGAAAGAAAGAAAGAAAAAAAGAAGAAAGAAAGAAAGAAAGAAAGAAAGAAAGAAAAAGAAAGAAAGAAAGAAAGAAAGAAAAGAAAGAAAGAAATGGGCAGTAATCTAGAATTTCATACTCACTCAAACTATTGTTCAAAGATGAAAGTAAAATTAAAACAGATTCAGACACAAAAATTGAGAGACTTCATCCATGGAAGACCTACAAAGAAAATGCAAAGGCTATTCTTCAGACAAAGGAAGATAATCCCAGAGAGAAGCTCAAAGGTGCAAGAAAAATTAAGAATGAGAGAGAGAGAGAGAGAGAGAGAGAGAATAATGCCTGAGTATGTAAATGAATATTTACTCTGTATAAAAATTGGAGAATATTGCTTTATGTGCTATACATATACTCCGAAAAGCCTGTTAAGTGGTTTTGGAAAATAAGTATATGAATTGAAAACAAAAGTATTTGATAATTTTTCCCTGTAGAGGTTACAGTTATGATACAGGCACATTGAATCAGTTATGCAAATGGGCAACAGATTCATGAAATGGATAGGAGCCAGCTTTCTCACTGTCGAAGTGGGATTTGATAGGAGAGAAGGCAGAATGGCGGATATAACAAGATGTTAGATTTAGGGACCATGGTAAGAAAGTTACACTTAGAAAAAAAAAAAATAAATATTTATGTGTATGTATAGATAAGTAAGTTAATACATACATATATAACATGCATTTATTTGTTCTTCAGGTGAGACCAAAAAAAAAAGAATCTAATATTAATAAACACATGTGGCACCAGATCTTGTTTTATAACAATGTTCTCCTGAAAATGTGGGCAAGAAAGGGGGAGCGTTCCTTGGAGAAATGACTGAAATTGGAACAGGAAATAGCAATCTGGAGCAGTTTGTAATGTCAATAAATCAAGAGGTGTTTTACTTATACATGTTTCTCTCTGTTTTGCTCTCTCTCTCTCCACCTACCTCTCTCTCTCTCTCTCTCTCTCACACACACACACACATACACACACAAACACAAACACCAATGCACACACAGAGACAATGGGATTATTCCAAGAAGGCACAGACAGAACCAATCTCAAATTATTTAAGCAACATTAATAATAAATTAGCATTGGATTATTGCCCAAAGTATAAAACAATTACTTCTGACCCATATTGCTATGAATAGAACATGAGATAAGTTGATAAATGCCTAAAAGAAAGAAACAGGCTTTGCAAAAAATTCCAAATAAATGATGTATACTCTCCATCCTTAAAAAGGGAAATATAGCTCCTCACTCTTTAATTAAGGACTATGAATAGAAAACATTTTCAACTAGAAGTAATAAATTTAGAGCTTGTGAGTTGTTCATAAGTCAGAAACACAAGGGACCTTTTTTATTTTTTAATACTTATTCTAAAGAGAAGAAAAAATCAATCTAAGAATTTATTCTTATGAACCTACAAATGAGACCAGAGAGATGGCCCAGGGGGTAAGGTGCACGTGAGTTCCATCCCTAGCACCACAAGGTCCCTGAACACCTCCAGATGTAGCCCTGGAAACTCTTGGGCAGCACCAGGGTGACCAGTAACCCCCAGCAGGGCCCAGACAACATCATGTCTGTAGGCCCTTGCTGAAGGCCCCAGTTAGCTGAAAACCACAGGCCTCGGGCCTCAGGGCCTCCGGAATACCATCCCACCATTCTCCCCCTAAAAAAGAAAAGGAAGCTAAAAAGAACAGGTATGTGTCTCAGCAGCAAAGCTTGGTGCGGAGAGAGAGAGAGAGACAGAGACAAAGACAGAGAGAGATAGAGAAAGAGAGAGAGAGAGAGAGAGAGAGAGAGAGAGAGATTAAATGACTGACGCTAGAGTGGTAGGTTTAATCCCTCAGTACCACATGGTCCCTGGAGCACCATCAGGAACATCCTTTAGCACTGCTCTAAATGGGACCCAATAAGTACATGAATGTGTGTGTGGATTTTTTAGAAGAACTTCAAATACTACAGTTATTTTGTATTTTAATTGTAAAAGCATGAATAATATGTACCAATGTATTGTTTAATTTACATGATGAATAAATTCCTGGAAAGCATAACAGAAGCTGCATAAGAATAAACAGAATTTTTCCCTCATAAGAAAATTTTCACTTGCATGTTTAAATTCTTTAATAGGTGTGACACTATTTGTTTCTTCTATCAATGGTTTTGGCTATTTGTGCCTTCGATAATTTTTTTTTTCTTTTTGGGTCACATCCAGCAATGCTCCTGGCTCTGCACTCAGGAGTTACCTCCTGGCAGCGCTCTGGGAAAGAAACTGATTCTCACTGGAAATTAAAAGCATACTTATAAGAAATATCAATTTTAGTAGCCAATATAGCCAATTGGATCAACAGATTAAACACATTCCAGGTATCCCAGGAGGCTTTGTTTTGTAGAAATAGACAAGCTTATCCCTGGAATTAGAAGGCAAAAGACCTTTAATCACTAATTTCTCCATCAGACAACCTATATACATATATATTTATATATAGAGAGAGATTCCTCTCTCCCCCCCCTACCTCTCTGTCTCCCTCTCTCCCTTTCTCTCTCCCTCACTCTTACTCTCTCCTCTTCCCTCTCTCTCTCACTCCCTTTCTCTCCCTTCCTCTTCCTCCTCTCTCCCTCCCTCTCCAAGGTGGATTGATCACAAGGGTTGATTGGGAGAGTCTGGTATTGGGGATTAAGGCAGGACCAGCTGCATCTGAAGCAAACACCTCAACCCCTGTACTATCTCCAGATCCACCTCAACCCCTGTACTATCTCCAGATCCACCTCAGCACCTGTACTATCTCCAGATCCACCTCGGCACCTGTTCTATCTTCAGATCCACCTGGCACCTGTACTATCTTCAGATCCACCTCGGCACCTGTGCTATCTCCAGATCCACCTCAGCTCCTGTGCTATCTCCAGATCCTGCAAGTCCTTACGCTGAAGGTGGTATCTATGGCATTTTTTCTCTTGTGGACTAAACTGCATTCACAAAAAAGTCTTATGTTGAGACTTTTTACCTTCCATATGACAAATTTTTTGGAGGAAAGGCCCTTATAGAGATAATTCAGAAAAAAAAATAATAATCTGGTGTCCTTTTCTTCAAACAAATTTTTTTTGGGGTGGCAGGTCACACCAGGTGATGTTCAGGAGTTGCTCCTGGCTCTACACTCAGGAATTACTCCTGGCAGTGCTCAGGGGACCATATGGGATGTCAGGGATCAAACCCTGGTTGGCCACTGCAAGGTAAATGCCTAACTTGCTGTGCTATCGCTCCAGGCCCATTTAAAAAAAATTATTGATTTACCAATCAATATAATTGGGCATGGGTGTTAAGGGACTAGAGCTTCAGACCTTGAAAGTGTATGAGCTTTTCAGCACCAGTGCACACTAACAAAACAGCCCCTCGCCTCCCACACCTTCCTTCCCTCTTTACCCATTTCCCCTGCTCTGTCCTTTCAAGAACAGACACTGAGAAGCCTTGTGGGGAAAAGAGCATGTGAGACATAGCAAGTATGTGGGCAACTGCACAACAGAGAGAAATGCCCCCTGGGGAAAACCCTGCCACCACCTGCACTGGGGCCTGCCTGAGTCCAGAAGAGCGGAGAACATCCATTTCTGTTAGTTACGCCCTGGATCTAGCAGCGCCAGCAGACCAAGGTATAGAGTCCAACAAGCATTTATTTTTCTCCAGTTTGGACTTGGCGTAATTCTATGAAATAAGTCACTGAAGTTTATGTCATTTGGCCTCCTCCACCCTTTCTCGTTCTGCCCCTGTTTGTTTGACCCAATCATATCTCCCGCCTCCTGAGCGGGGCACGTTTCCAAACCCTCCTGGAAATGCAGGGTTGGTTTTTTTTTGTTGTTGCACCTATTTGATTAGCTCACTTTGCAACTTTCTGGGTTGATGTGGACCATCACAAAAAGCCTGCTTGGCCAAGGGACAGAAATCAATAAGGAGGGAGACAGCGGAACGACAGGGGTTAGGTTCAGAAACCTTGCCACACAGTGCGCTGGCTTTGTTGAGCTTCATGGCACAGGCCCATGTTCTATAAACTTTTCATCCGCACACAAATTGCATTTCACAGCGATGGTAAAGGCTGGGGGGAACTGATGCTGCATGTGGGAGGTATGTGCTGTGCACAAATCCTGTTATCAGATAATAGGGATTACCAGGCCTGCCTCCTGAGCATGCTTTGAAAGTTTACTCCTAAATCTACATATCCAGCCACAGGCTAGCCTTCCTATTGCACAACAAATAAAATTGCTGCCAGATCATTTTTTAAAGTCACTATTCTTTTTCCTGGTTATTTCTGTCATCGTTCTGAGTGGAGCAGCTGCAATAAACCATATCAAAAGAAGCATTTCCTTCTCTTTCATATTCACACCGTCACACTCCTGCCCTCCCAACAAATACCAGACCATTTCTTCAGCTCAGAGGAAATTCAAGGTGCAAGAGAAATTAAGGAGGGAAACATGGAAAAGAAAATGACAAGTATTTTAGCAACAACAATGAAGTGACTTCTTCAAAATGTATAACCTGTGGGGCTGGAGTGATAGTACAGCGAGTAGGTCATTTGCCTTGCATGGGCCTGAGCTAGGTTTGATCCCCAGCACCCCATAAGGTCCCTTGAGTCTTGCCAGCAGGGATCCCTGAATACAAGGCAAGCCATGAGTACCACCAGGTGCAGTCCAAACACAGCCCCCACCCAAAACAAAACAAACTTTTATAACCTATGACCTGGACAATGACTCCAAGGAAATGAATGCATGACTTGCAAGAGTGAGACCCTGAGTTCAATCCCCAACAAACACAACCCCCCCCAAATATTACTGTGGTGGTTCCTGGCACCACTGGGCCTGAACCTGACCACATCATAGGCCTACGCATTGAACCATTCAACCCAAATGACTGAGTATTGCCAGGCCCTCCAGAGCATCAACTTGGGAGGCCCAAATAAATCACAAGAAAAGTTTATAACTGAGAAGTCACATTCTATGATCATTTGCCTTGCAGCATATTGTCCTGGCATTGATAGAAACATTTCCCCTCTTAGGTTCTGGACAGCTTCAGGTATGGGTTAGAAAATTTCCAAAACTCCAAGTGCGTGACTGCTGCCTCCTGTGGCTCAGAAGAGTTTATTTTGGCTTTCCAGCTTCACCACTGAGACTGAAGAATTTGTTGCTTATCATTTATTTCCTGAAAGACATCGCCTGTCTCACAGGGCCAGATGGAGAATACCAAATGTTGTCAGGAGACAGAGAGAAGAGAGGAAAATCCTAGGCCCAAAGGTCTTGTGTTGGGAATTATGAACGGAAAGACAGGGGGAGCCAACAGTTGGCTGGTGTGAATAGTAAAGGTGGACTTTGACCTAGGGGATACCTACCTGAGATGATTTTGGTCAGAGGAAATATTGATTTAGTGGGTGAGTTAGATAAAGGCTGGTTTACACATGACTGGCCCAAATAAAAATTATTTATGAATATTAAGAATTAGCAAGCCCTGGGAAATTAACCAGACCAGACTTTGAGCTGTGAAAATATTTTGGCGGCTGCACGATTCATCAATAAATGCTCGAAGTTTTGAGGTGACTACAAGAGTATCCCACCATACCTGCCATGAAGGCAGACTGGGGGAGAGGGGAGGGAACCAGGTAGTTGGTGGTGGGAGATGGGCACTGGTGGAGGGATGGGTGCTGGAACACTGTATGACCAAAACCCAAATATGAACTTTTTTAATTGTATATCTTTCTAATTGTATATCTCACAGTGGTATAATAAAATACTTAAAAAAAAGAGTATCCCACCAGCACGGTAGAGCCTGGCAAGCTACCCGTGTTGGATTTGACATGCCAAATACCAGTAACAATTATACACCTCATTCCCATGACTTGATGGAATGGTTTGAGGCTCTTTATGTTCCTGGAGTGGGCAGATGCCCTTGGGCTATCTCGCATATGACAGGACATATTGAGATGTTACTGGTGCCCGCTAGAGTAATCGATGATCTACGGGAAGTCAAGTGATCAAATGATTTAACCCAGTTTTGAGCTGTGAAAAATATCACTGTCACTGTATCACTGTCTTCCCATTGTTCATTGATTTGCTCCGAGTGGGCACTAGTAACATCTCCATTAGTCCTGTCACAAGCAAGTGTAACCCAAGGGTATCTACTTGTCCAGGGACAGGAGGAACCCGAAACAATTCTTCAGGTCATGGAACTGAGGCCCATAATTGTTACTAATTTTGGCATAACTGGTAATTAAAACACTGGTAGCTTGCCAGGCTTTACCATGTGGTGGTATAGTCTCAGTAGAAGGCTCTCAACCCGGAGCATTTACTGATGAAACTTAAAGGGGGAAGATCAGGTTTTCTCTTGGATGGAGCTCTGAGGAACTATGGAGTCTGGATGTTGAGAATGACTGACTGCATGATGTGTGGTTTGCTCTGGCTTCTTGCTAGGCTTACTGGTATCAGTTAAAACCTGTCTATAATTGTTTACTATGTATAAATGTGAAAGAATTTGGGAAGAACCTTATGCTAAAATCAGCAACCTCTAAAAATATTGTGTGGCCGCTTGCGTGCGCACACCAAGGGACCTGTGGGTCTGGCATGGATGGGTCTCTCTCTTCCGGGGCAACTGGCATGGAGGTGGAGGAAAGGGCAGGGCCCAAAAACTCCACTCCGAGTCTGGCCAGCATAGTCTCCCCCGCTTATGAGAGCAAACCCTTGGAGCAATGTTGGATTTGGCCAGGTGCTGGCCCGAGCCACTTGCCGGGAGGTCAACTCCATGGGTTGCTTCCCACATGGGGCCGGCGGAGCAGCGCAGCTGTGGGTCTGTAGTGGATGGGTCTGGATCTCTTCTGGGGCTTGCAAATTAGTTGAATCTGGCATGGGTGGGTCTCTCTCTTCCGGGGCAACTGGCATGGAGGTGGAGGAAAGGGCAATGTATAGACAGCGTGAAATGGGAAAGTTTCCACAGCTCAATAAATTTTGCTTTATTTTGTTTAAATGGACTTTATCCTTAAAAAAATCATTTAATGGGTCTGGAGAAATAGTATATCAAGTAAGATGCTTGTTTTGCATGAGGCTCACCTGAATTCAATCCCCTATATCATGTTGGTTCCCTAAGTCAGGCCAGGAGTGATACCTGAGCATAGACAGAGCCAGGAGCAAGCCTTAAGCATCACAAGAGTATGGGAAGGAAGGAAGGAAGGAAGGAAGGAAGGAAGGAAGGAAGGAAGGAAGGAAGGAAGGAAGGAAGGAAGGAAGGAAGGAAGGAAGGAAGGAAGGAGAAAAGGAAGGAAGGAAGGAAGGAAGGAAGGAAGGAAGGAAGGAAGGAAGGAAGGAAGGAAGGAAGGAAGGAAGGAAGGAAGGAAGGAAGGAAGGAAGGAAGGAAGGAAGGAAGGAAGGAAGGAAGGAAGGAAGGAAGGAAGGAAGGAAGGAAGGAAGGAAGGAAGGAAGGGAAGGAAGGAAGGAAGGAAGGAAGGAAGGAAGGAAGGAAGGAAGGAAGAAAGGAAGGAAGGAAGGAAGGAAGGAAG
>JAJIBD010034506.1:0-20797 GCA_021461705.1 Cryptotis parvus | reverse complement strand
TCCAGCCACTGACCAAAGCTGACTGAGAGGTCGAGCAGGAAGGCAGTAGAGTTCTATGGGGCCTTCTGCTGTTCTATGGGGGATTTCTCCCTGGCTCAATCAGGGATATCAACATATCACCCACCTGAATCAGCCACCAGATCTCTCTGCCTCTAGAGCATGTGATGCCTGGCCCTCCCTCTCCAGGGTCCCTCACCTCTGCTCCAAGTAGAACACAGACACACACACACACACACACACACACACACATACACACTTTCCAGTTCAGTGAAGTTGGATGAATGAATGGTCAGAAGTTTAAAGCTCCACTGTTACCTAAGAGCCACTCACCACAAAGCATGAGGCCTGCCTGTCATTGAAACTCTACCCTGTAATTTGAGAGAACTTCCAGAAAACGGAAAAGTTAAACAAAAGAAAGAATTTTCCAGAGCCAGTAGGCTGCCAGATGGTTATGCAAGCCCCAAGTATGCGTGTATTCAGACCAGCTGAACTTGGGTGAGTGAGAACTCAATTTCATATATTTATGACCTATAGTATAGTGGGTAAGGTACTTCTGGCATGAAATGAACCCCAAGTTCAATCCCTAACGTGCATTAGGGTCCCTTAAGCACTGCTGTTAACACGAAAGTGGATTATTTGCCTGTGCTAGTGGGTTCTTGAGGATTGTATGAAAGAATTACATACAAAACTCAGAAAGTTGAGTAAGTCAGTTTAATATACAGAGGTTTCCAGGTCCCTTCCGCAAATGTCTAGCCTCTCTGTTCCCCATGAACAAATTCCTGGTTCTGTCCCACGCAGTCTGCTCACGTCCCATGAGTGATGGCGAAGTTCTGTTCCTGTGCTGCTCTCTCAATGCCTGCCGCTGGGCCTTCAACTGTATCCCAGTGGTCCCTGTTCTCCTGTCCCAGCTTTTTTTTATTTATTTATTCATTCATTCATTCATTCATTCATTTATCTACCTATATATCTATATTTATTTATTTTTGCTTTTTGGGTCACACCCGGCGATGCTCAGGCATTACTCCTGCACTCAGGAATTACTCCTGGTGGTGCTCGGGAGACCATATGGGATGCCAGGAATCGAACCCGGGTTGGCCGCTTGCAAGGCAAACGCCCTACCCTGCTGTACTATCGCTCCTGCCCCTGTCCCGGCTTTCCCTAGTCTCCAGCCTCTACCCTGTCCAAGTGGGTGAGACTCCTGTGCTCAGTACCTTGCTCTGTACCTGGGCACTCGTGCTCTGCCTGAACCTGGGCTATGCTGGGCTTCCAAGCCCCTACTGTAACCTGGGCCTCTGAGCCTGACCCTTCCTGTAGCAGCCCTTGCCTGGCCTTCCCGTGGCCTATCCGTGCTAGGCCCTGTACCTGGGCATGCCACCCCTACCTGATCCAAGGAGAGAGGGAGGGAGCTGGTTGGGAGCAGCTGGCCAGAGAGAGGTCCAGCTCTTCTCCTGTCTCCCTCTCTGTTTTGTCTCTCCTTCTCCCTCTGTTGTCTCACCTTCTCCTCTCTTGTCTCTCCTTCTCCTTTCTGTCTCTCCTTACTGGGAGGGGGATTGCTCCTGGCGTTGCCTTTTATTTGTTGCCAAATCCCACCCCCAGGTTTCCCTTCTACATTTTGATTGGCTACCTATTCCATGGGTGGGATTAGCTACCTGAGACCTGGTGCTTTCCTCCTTAGCTCCTGCTGTATCACTGCCAACAGGAATTCCTGAAGGTAGAACCATGATGCTCTCCAGTCAAATAATCCAAGACGATGGAATGAATCGTCTTGGTATATGTCTGTTGAAGGACTCCTAAGGGCCGCTGCATCTGCTCTGGAGTGCCTCCCTGCAAATCACTCCGTAGATAAGGGGGTAGTCTAAATGTGGCAGTTTATCCGACCATGTATGCTGTACTAGCTGGTATAAATATTTTCCCATGCTACCACAATCATCGTGGGACTAGCTAGATCTTACCAGCATATTAGCCTGGCCACACTGGACCCCTAAGTAATTAGACCAGAGAGAAATGCTGTTTGCTTCCCAAGCAAACAAGCATGGCTCCCTGATATACTCAAAGGCAACTAAAATATAAAACTACAATGAAGTAGAAGAGACTTGTGAAGGCTTGGAGAAATATTTAACTGGCATTAGTATTAGTCTTTGGTACAGAGACATGCCATCTCAGAAACCCCCTTCTCTACACTACAAAGGCATTCCCAAGCTCAAAACATTAGCATAGTAAAGGCCCTAAGTGAGGTGCAGGGAGGGGATTACCTAAGGGCATTGGACCCTCCCTGCTTTCCATAACAGTGGGAGGAAGGTCTGAGTTACAGGGATATAAACTAGCCGGTTCCCGCTCTCCCGGCCTTCTTCTTTGTGGGATCTCTCCCTTGTGAGCGCTCATTCCCCTTGGAAGCCTTTTTCAAAGCCTTTCACGTGGTGGTCGCCATCTTGGCCTACACGTGGCTGGGGTTCTAGCCTGGAATCCTAAGCACCGGGCTTTTCCTTTTTGTGATTTGTATGCCTGAACCTGTGATAAGTAAAGCCTTTTAAAACTGCATCGGATTCCTGAGTTTTCATCCATTCCTCGCCGGCTTTGGAGGTAGAAGGGAACTCGCTTCCCGGCACTGTTCGGGACCCCGCGGAGCGCCCTGACATTTGGCGTCCCTGGCGTGGGCACCACGAACATCGTCTGGTCTAATTATCATCGGACAGAGATCATCTGCCTCCGAACCGTGAGTAAAATGATGGAAATCTCATGGTATAGATACATTGTATCTTTTATTGGCTCAGAACCATACATAGCCCAGTCTATAAAGTTCCTTTCTGAGAACTACTCTATCTTTTCACAAATCATCTGGGTCCTTGCGATTTTTAAACTGTACCTTTGTGTAAGGACAATGTTTAATAGAGAGAGGGAAGAAAGTAATAAATTGAATGCAATCTTAAGGGACGAGGTTTACTCAGCGATTAAAGAAATAAGTGAGGATCATAAAACTACAGGTAGACTGGTCTTAAAGCTTGAGGACAGAATTATTAAACAGAGTTTAAAATTTGAAAAGAAATTAGAAGAACAGGAAAGTAAAATTATTAAACAGAATTTAAAATTTGAGGAAAAATTAGAAGAACAGGATTTAAAATTCAAAGAAAAATTAGAAGAACAGGATTTAAAATTCAAAGAAAAATTAGAAGAACAGGATTTAAAATTCAAAGAAAAAATTAGAAGAACAGGAAAGTAAAATTATTAAACAGGATTTAAAATTTGAAGTAAAGTTTGAAGAGCAGAAGAAGGATATCAATAAAATCAGCACTATCTTAGAGGAAGAAATTGACAAACAGAGAAATAGAATAGATGGACAGAAAGAGGAGGTTTGGAAGTTACACATAAGATTGAAAGAACAAAAGGAAGAAATATATAGGAAACTTGAAAACTTAAACCAAGAAATGGATGTGTTACGCAGGGAGATTTCTGATTTCATAACTTATCAACCAGGACCTAGCGCATACCCAATACTGAGGTGTGAACCAACTAAAAGCCGTTCACAAACACGCCCCAAGGCTGTAGACTTGAAAAAGGTGTATACATTCCCAGCAAATAAATCTAAAAAGAATTCTAATGTGGCTGATAACTCAGAGGAGGAACAGGAAAACCCAGAGGAGGCAAATTCCCAAGCTGAAAATCTCCCCAGAGTTAATACCCTCAATGGGGTAGATGTTCCTCTGCCAGATACTACAAGCTCTGATGAGGAAGAACGGAGGAACAGGTTAGCTCGTGCAGGCCCCACGAGCCTTTCAGTTCCTGTGGTTGTCAATCTAATAATAAAAAAAGAACAAAAGCGCAGCAATCTTTCTCATGACCAATCTAAAGATAAAGTAAAACCGATTCATGAAGACTTAAAAAATTGAGTCAATAACCCCATTTAGGAAGGCTTCGCGACAGGTTTGGAATATCAAGTCCTTATACTTTAAAATATTTAGCTGATTGGAGCGAAAATAGTCAGTGGGTGTTGGCCGACTTTGAAATGGTAGCCCATACTTGTCTAAACAAATCACAGTTCATGCAATGGCAAATGTGGTATGCAGATGGGGTTAACCGGAATATTGACACTTTAAGAGAAAAGGAATCAGGCCATACTATAACTTTTGCCATGCTAAAAGGTGAAGGTGAATGGCAAAAGAAAGCAAAACAAGCGACATTACCTGAACCTATTTTAAAATTTGTTCGGGAGACAGCATTAAAAGCGTGGGAAAAGTAGGTTCCGACCCAAAAATTTCTAGGTAGCTATACGAAAATTTACCAGGGTCGTGATGAACCATACTTTGATTTTGTTGGGGAGATTATGTAAAACAATCCAAAGACAGGTTCAAGACCCAACCACTCAAGAAGTCCTAAAACGAAACTTAGCATATGAGAATGCTAATCAAAATTTGTCGAGCAATACTATATAGTATTAAGGAAAAGGAAGACCTCATGGGGTACCTAAAGGCCTGTAGAAATGTCGGTTTGACCTCCCATAGGACACAGAATGATATAGAGGCTTATCCCATACAGCAGGAGGATCAGGAGAGGGATGAAATGTCAAACAGCTTTAGGGGGAGAAAACAATAAACTTCAAAGGATAAACAATAATCGGAGAAACTATTCTAATAATCGCAACTCCACCCCTCGGAGGGCCCCACCTGGACCATGCCCAAGGTGCAGAAAGGGAAAACATTGGGCCAGAGACTGTCCGTCTTGGAGGCGAAGTCAGCCTCAGGCTTCATCTGGACAGATAACCTGCTTTAGCTGCGGAAAGAAGGGACACACCCGTAGAGATTCGCCCATCTTCTAAAACTATCAATACAGGGCAACATTCTAATAATCCCTTCATAGGAAATGTTACATGGACCCCTCCCAGGTTCCACAAGCTCCGCAGGCTCAAATAACATCTATGCCTCCCCTAATGCGGGAAACTGGGTGGGGGCCAGCCCCAGGCCCAGCTGAATCCAGGGGCACTCTCGTTCATTCCACCTGCCCAGTATCCTCCCGAATCAAAATTCACAGAATTACAGTCAATAAATGCTCTCTGGCCTACCCCATCAGGCAATGGCAGTCTCGACATTCTCTGCCCTAAGACTGTCACAATATACCCAAGTCAAGATCCTTACATGCTAAAAAACAGGGATAAAAGGACCTGCTCCCCAGGTAGTATGGGTTTAATTCAGGGGAGCGATTGGCTGAAATTGAAGGGAATTAAGGTGCATTTCGAACTTCTGGATCCTGAATCTCATGGAGAGATAATACTGTCAATATCTGTGCCAACTAAATGAACTTTTAAAAAAAGGGGAACCACTTGCTAAATTATTATTATTTTTTGAGGATCCGTGTAGTCAGTCCGAACACCCTACAACTGGTGGCTTAAACAGTACCAACCATTCTGCCAACTTCATTGTTGGTTATACAGCCACACAGAACCAAGCCCACCAGCCACCTGCTAACTATCTAGTTTGGTACACTACCAGAATTTCTCCGGCCAAGCGGCCGGTTATACCCATCGAAATTTATAAAAGGAAATTCAAAGGCATGTTGGATACAGGGGCAGACATATCCATAATCTCCACCAAGTATTGGCCCTCTAACTGGGCCCTAAAGAAAAGTGTCCCATAGCCTGAGCAGGGTAGGCAATATCTCCTCCTCTCTTCTCCGACAAAGTGCGAGGTGGCTGCCGTGTATTGGCCCTGAAGGGAATGTAGCCATGGTCCAGCCTTATATAGCCCCTATGCCTTTAACTTTATGGGGTCGAGACATGCTGGAGCAGTGGGGGCAGTAATTCACATACCTCGTCCAATTCCCCATCGAGCACCAGTTCCAGCTCTCCATAATAAGCCTAACACCGGGAGTAACCCTTTTTTTAATTGGGGCCGCTGTGGTTAAGCGCCCACCACCTATCCGTATTCAGTGGAAGTCTGACAAACCTATATGGACACCACAGTGGCCCCTCAATACCAAAAAAGTTAGAGGCGCTAACAAATCTAGTGGAAGAACAGCTGAAATTAGGACATATTGAGGAAACGTTTTCAGAATGGAATTCTCCTGTCTTTGTAATACAGAAAAAATCAGGCAAATGGCGTTTGCTGATTGACTTAAGAAATGTAAATTCTACTATGGTCCCCATGGGGAGCCCTACAACCTGGGCTCCCTCCCCAGCAGCTATTCCTAAAGATTGGCCGCTAATTATCATAGATTTAAAAGACTGCTTTTACAGCATACCTATCCACCCAAATGATCGGAAAAGGTTTGCATTTTCAGTCCCTTCCATTAATCATAAAGGTCCTTTACGTAGGTTTCAGTGGACAGTATTGCCCCAAGGGATGACTAATTCACCTACGATGTGTCAACACTTTGTTGATGAGGTTTTGCGACCCATTCGTGCTAAATTTCCTGGTGCATACATCATCCACTACATGGATGATATCCTGCTAGTTTGTGATAATTCCAGAGATCTCCAGAATTTATATAATGATGTAATGACTGTTTTACCAGAGGCTGGCTTATAAGTAGCTCCAGAAAAAATCCAAATGCAGCAGATCTCTTGGCAGCACCAGTATTTAAATCAGCTGAGGAAGAGCACCAGACTCTACATACAAATGCCCGCCGCCTTCATGTACACCATGGCATCCCATGGAGACAAGCTAGACAAATTGTCCAAGCAACTGTCCTGTCTGTGCTCCTTTACATTGTACATCTCATGTAGCAGGAGCAAATCCTCGAGGCTTACAGACAAACCAATTGTGGCAGATGTGTATAACACATACTAACTTATTTCCCAACAAACCTTTCCTTCATGTGGTCATCGATACATATTCCCGGTTCATATGGGCTGTTCCCATGACGTCTGAAAGAGCTAAATCTGTTTGTTCATTTTTACTCCAGTGCTTCTCCGTCATGGGTATTCCCCATACCATAAAAACAGATAATGGTCCTGCTTACACCAGCAAAACCTTCAAATCCTTTTTGCGAGGAATGGCAGATCAAACATATTACAGGAATTCCATATAATCCACAAGGACAAGGAATTGTTGAACGTGCCCACAGAACGCTTAAAACTCAGCTATTAAAGCAACGAAAAACAAGTATGCCTCCAATGGATTCTTTATCTTTAACATTATTCACCTTAAACTTCTTAAATATACCTCAAGGAGATCCCTATACTGCGGCTGAACGTCACTTTCAAGAAGATATGCAAACTCAAAAAACAGTCAATTCACCTATCTGGGTGAAAATTGATGATAAATGGATTGCAGGTCACCTCCTCATTCGGGGAAGAGGTTATGCTTTTATTTCTACTGATGATAACCCTGCCAAGAAACTCTGGGTTCCTCTGCGACTTGTTAAGACTAGAATTCTTCAAGAATCAGGAAACAACTGATTCTTTCAATATAAAGTCTTAAATTTTAAATTGCAAATTGCTGTTTAAATCTCCTGGATTGGTTCATTTTAATAATGATCTTGTTTTGCAGTCTGTGATCATAGTTCATGTCTAATATCTTGCCTTACAGCCTAAATGTTTTCTTTCTTATAAAAAAAAAAAAGGTGGAAAAATGAGTGGACTCTGACCATAGTGCTCAATGTCCATATGTTTCAAGGATTAATGTTAGAGTTTCCTTTTTTAATGTTTTGCTCACAGGCATTTGCAGGAAAAGAACTTGGCTGCTGCAGATTCCTTCTATGTTGCTCGAGGCTTTGAACTCTGATCACAGTGCTCATTACAAAAAAGTTTGCTAAATCAATGAAAAATTGTTTTCTAATGATTCTGTTCACAGGATGAGATATTGGAATCCAGTAAACTTGCGCTACACTGCTCAATACTCCGAGACTCCTAAAACAGTGCTCACTAAAAATTTAATAATTTGCAAAAATAATTTTTCCCAATGCTCTATTCACAGGAAAAGACACTTTCTCACCATCATTTGCCGGCTTTATATTCATGAAGCGCTTGACTCGTTACCATTTATCACCCTAGATGGGTCACATATACAGCTGTAAGATATTGATCGATCAAATGTATGTGTGCGTGTGTGTGTGCATGTGGTGGCCACCATTATGTTTGTGATTAATGTTGTGTCTATGTTATGTCTCAACTACTACCTTCTCAATTTCTGACCACTACAAACCTCTATTACATTCATCAGCTCCACTGCTGATCCACCAGATTTATCAATTTTAAAATCATCAATTCTCATACTTATTTCCCTGCTCCACCCATGTTGGAGCTTCTTTATGTTCTTCTCTCCATCCCAGACTTGGATCCCTGCAAAGCCTTAAAATCTCTACTTGTGATTAACCTCGAAAAGTGTTTTTGTCTCGCCTAAAATTAAGCTACAGGTACAGTTACCGGTGCCAGTGTTCCCTTGCTGAAGAAGCCCTGCAAGACACCCACACCGATGTTCCTGACACCTGTTCCAGCGCTCAAGACCCCCGTTCCGGAGTTCGGAGATATTACACCAATGTTCCTGACACCTGTTCCAGCACTCAAGACTCCTGTTCCAGAGTTCGAGATATTTGTTCCCGTGTTCCAGAGACCCGATCCAGTGTTCCTGACAATTCAACGAGTTCCTGATCGCTGCTCTCCAGAGACTCATACTCATATGATCACCGCTATTGCTGTCCCAGAAGTAGCCCCACAGACTTTGTTCCAGACACCCGACTTTACATAAAATATAGCAAATTGACTCTCACAAATTATGGACAGTGCAAACTATAGTCCATTATAATCAGACAGCTAGAAACACTTTGTCATGAACTTTGCTTTGGGTCCAAAAACAAGTTAGGATCCTAAAGTAACATGTATTATCATTTTGTAATTGGAATTGTTTTTTCTTATCTTAATTTTCTGTACATTACAAAATATTTCTTACCTTTTCAATTTTTATTAGTAAACTAATCAGGGGGAGTTGTTGCAGGACTCCTAAGGGCCGCTGCATCTGCTCTGGAGTGCCTCCCGCAAATCACTCCGTAGATAAGGGGGTAGTCTAAATGTGGCAGTTTATCCGACCATGTATGCTGTACTAGCTGGTATAAATATTCTCCCATGCTACCACAATCATCGTGGGACTAGCTAGATCTTACCAGCATATTAGCCTGGCCACGCTGGACCCCTAAGTAATTAGACCAGAGAGAAATGCTGTTTGCTTCCAAGCAAACAAGCATGGCTCCCTGATATACTCAAAGGCAACTAAAATATAAAACTACAATGAAGTAGAAGAGACTTGTGAAGGCTTGGAGAAATATTTAACTGGCATTAGTATTAGTCTTTGGTACAGAGACATGCCATCTCAGAAACCCCCTTCTCTACACTACAAAGGCATTCCCAAGCTCAAAACATTAGCATAGTAAAGGCCCTAAGTGAGGTGCAGGGAGGGATTACCTAAGGGCATTGGACCCTCCCTGCTTTCCATAACAGTGGGAGGAAGGTCTGAGTTACAGGGATATAAACTAGCCGGTTCCCGCTCTCCCGGCCTTCTTCTTTGTGGGATCTCTCCTTGTGAGCGCTCATTCCCCTTGGAAGCCTTTTTTACAAAGCCTTTACACGTGGTGGTCGCCATCTTGGCCTACACGTGGCTGGGGTTCTAGCCTGGAATCCTAAGCACCGGGCTTTTCCTTTTGCTGATTTGTATGCCTGAACCTGTGATAAGTAAAGCCTTTTAAAACTGCATCGGATTCCTGAGTTTTCATCCATTCCTCGCCGGCTTCAGAGGTAGAAGGGAACTCACTTCCCGGCACTGTCGGGGACCCCGGCAGAGCGCCCCGACATATTTCTATGACCCTTAATGTATGTATGTGTATATATACATATGTATATATACATACATACATTATATATACATATATATATATACATACATACATTATATATACATTATATCTCACATGCATTTACCAACTAGTCGGGGATAAAATTCACTTTTTTTTTTGCTTTTTGGGGGTCACACCCGGCAATTCTCAGGGGCTACTCCTGGCTCTGCACTCAGGAATTACTCCTGGCGGTGTTAGGGGAACATATGGGATGCCGGGATCGAACCCTGGTCAGCCTCATGCAAGGCAAACACCCTACCCACTGTGCCCCTATCCACTTTGGCCCCCAAAAATTCACTGTCTTTTTACAGGCAGAATTCTGTGTGACTGTCAGATCTGTTTGAGTAGTTTGTGTTTTTGTCATCATTTATTGTTTGTAGTACATGTTTCTAATTTGAGCACATAAACTTTTGTATTGTTCAAACACATTTCTATGACCCTTAATAGCAGCGAGTGCTCAATTGAGGACTGCATGCGTTCATTTTTCTTTTTTCTTACCTTTTAAGGTATAAAATTATTTGTTTTTTAAGTATTTTATTATACCACTTTTAGATATACAGTTACGAGATGTTCATGCTTGAATTTTGGTTCTACAGTGTTCTAACACTCATCCCTCCACCACTGCCCATCTCCCATCAATAATGTCCCCACCTCCCTCCCCCCTTCCCCCAGCATGCCTCCATGGTAGGTTCTTTATCTCCTTTCCCTCTTTCTCTCTCTCCTTCTCACTCACCTTTCTTACACATTGTATCACTGTATCACTGTCTTCCCGTTCATCGTCGAATTGCTCGAGCGGGCACCAGTAACATCTCCATATGACCTGTCTCATGCAAGTAGAGCCCAAGGGCACCTGCTTGCTCCAGGAACATAAAGAGCCTCAAACCATTCCATCAGGTCATGGGAATGAGGTCTATAATTGTTACTGGTATCTGGCATATCAAATACGACACGGGTAGCTTGCCAGGCTCTGCCGTGCGGGTAGCATACTCTTGTAGTCACCTCAAAATCCAGCATTTATTGATGAACCGTTCGAGCCGGGCTGTGATAGGCTGGTCTGCTGGGTGGAGTTCTGACAAGGGGGAAGTCCGGATGTGGAAAATGGAGGTCCTCATGGAGTGGGGGGGTCGTCTGGCTTGTTGTGAGGCTCTGCTGGGGTGAAGGGTCAGGGCTAGAACCTGCCATCCCTCCCAGGCACCTCATGAGTGGCTGGGCACAGTGAGAGCCAGGAGCAGCTCTGCCCCATGTCTGTCTGTGCGAGATAATACAAGGGTTAAATGCCAACACTGCACATGGAACCCCAAGAATCACCAGGAGTGGAGCCCGAGTGATAGTCCAGCGGGTAGGGCGCTTGCCTTGCACGCGGCCGGCTAATGCCGGCCGGGTTCGATCCCTGGCATCCCATATGGTCCCCTGAGCACCGCCAGGAGTAATTCCTGAGTCCAGAGTCCAGAGCCAGGAGAAACTCCTGAGAATTGCCAGGTGTGACCCCCCCCAAAAAAAAAAAAAAAAAACAGATCCAGAGGTCCAAAGCAGAGGACAACAGGCGGGAACTTTCCTTGCTTGTGGCAGATCTGGCATCAAGCCCCACCATCACTTCAGGTCCCCCAAGCATCACCAGGACTGATCCCTGAGTCAGCCAGGACTCAGCCCTGAGCACTGCTGGGCGTGGCTCAAAACAAAACTCAAAGATTTGCCAGACAGGCTCCCATGTAAGCAGCTGCCTTGCAGGCTCCAGGCCCCTGTGCCATTGCCCGTGGTCTCACCCACCACAGTCAAACACAGTCCAGGATCCAGCCCATGCCCCTTCGGCCACAACAGCACGCTTCACTGACACACAGGTGCCACAGCCAAAAAGTCCCTGCAGCCAGCTCTTCAGACATGCATATGACCCCAGCCAGAACAACCACAGGAAAGGGAAGGAGAGGAAGGAGAAAATAAACAGTGGCAACAATAAAGACAACACATCTCAAAGGGCCATAACACCTGCTGAGTGGACGTCAGGTGGGAGAAAAGCCCCAGCCCCTGATGCTCACCACGTCACTCAGACCAGCCTGCACGCCCCAGGATCCAGAGCTCAAATCCAGAGGCCTAGAGTATCCCCGGGGCAGAGAGCCAGGAGTAAGTCCTGAGCATCTCTGGATGTGTCCACAAACAAAAATAATAAGAACAAATCAAATAAACAAGCAGGGCAGAAAACAGAGATCAATGGACCAAGGCAGGCTTTGATACTGGAGACCCAGGTTCAATCCCCAGCACCACATGGTTCCCTGAGCACCACCATGGGCAATCCTTAAACTCTAAACCAGAACCCCCAAATACCATTTATGATTAAAAATAAAAATAGGGGCCAAAGTGATAGTACAGAGGGTAGGGCTTCTGCCTTGCACACTGCTGACCCAGGTTTTTACCTGGCACTTGTGACATATGGTTCCGTGAGCCCCATCTGGAGTGGTCTCTGGGCACAGAGTCAAGAGTAAGCCATGAGTATCACTGTACCACTGTCTTCCCGTTCATCATCGATTGGCTCGAGCAGGTACCAGTAACATCTCCATATGTCCTGTCACATGCTAGTAGAGCCCAAGGGCATCTGCTTGCTCCAGGAACATAAAGAGCCTCAAACCATTCCATCAGGTCATGAGAATGAGGACTATAATTGATATGCCAAATACCAGTAAGCCATGAGTAATGAGTGTAAATACCAAAAAGTAAAAATAAATTTTAAAAAGAGGGTCTGAGAGTTGGTACAGGAGTAAGGTGCTCGTCTTGCATGCAGCAAACCCTGTTTGAACCCTGGGCCCCAAGCACTGCCAAGATCAGCAGAGTCAGAAAGAAGCAAACCCTGAGAACACCCAGGTGTAGCCCAAAACCTAATTTTTGGGGAAGGGGTCACACCAGGTGACGCTCAGGGCTTATTCCTGGCTCTGCACTCAGGAATTATTCCTGGAGGTGGTCAGGGAATGCAGGTGGTCATATGGAATGCAGGGGATTGAACCCGGAGCAGCTGGGTGCAAGACAAATTCCCTCCCGGCTGTACTATCGCTCCGGCCCCAAAACAAAAAATTTTTAAACATTTTTTTAAATTTTAATTTAATTTTTTTTAAATTACAGCGAGAGACACATTTACAAAGTACAAAGTTGTTCGTGACCGAGTTTCAGTCATATCATGCTCTAACCCCATCCCTTCACCAGTGGAGACTTCCCAATGTCCCCAGTTCCCCCCTACCCCCGCCTCCATGGCAGATACTTTTCCCCTCCCTCTCCCTCCCTGCTCCCTTCCCTTCCCCCTTTTGGACATTATGGTTTGTTATATACATACTGACTCCGTTCTTGTCCAGCATGATCATTTCCGACCATTATTGTCATACTGGTCCCTTTCCTATCCTAACTGCCCTTCGCCCTACACACTTGTGGTAAGCTCCCAACCACTGACCAGTCCTCCTGGCCCCTATTAAAAACATTAAAAAAAAAAAAAGGAAAAAGAAAAATCAACAAGTGTTCCATAAGAACAGGGCAAACTTCCTAGGTAACAAATTTCAAAAAGGGTGGTGTGGAACTGGAACCTTTCCGTAAGGGGAGGGGGAAAGGGCTGTTCCTAGGGCAGGGGCAATGTGCAGACACCCCTGCAGAGGTCACGCACCCCACGCGCCCCACGGCGTGGCTCTGCAGGGGGCACAGACTTAGGAGGGGCAAATGTGACCACCTGAGGGGCCGAAGAGAGATGGCAGCGGCAAGGATTTCTGTGCCTTCTGGATCTCTGGACAGGTTATGGCCTGTCATCAGTACGTTTTTGGTATCCTGGGGATCCAACCCGAGCCTCTCTCTCATGCTGAGCTAGCTCTATTTCTCCTGTGGTAATTTACGTTTTGTTTGCTTCTGGCTCTGCACTCAGGGTCACTCTTTATAGGGCTCAGGGGACCACAGCAGGTACCAAGGATCAAACCTGGTCAAGAGCCTTACCCCAGTGTATTGTTTTGTTTCTCTGGCCCCCATGATTTGAATTTTTTTTTAAATGAACAGAACGTAAGGATGCCAAAGGCTAGCACTGAGGGTTGTCCTGATAAAAAAAGACCCAGAGCAGCCATTAGACTCCAGATAAAGGCTGCAACCGGAAAAGGCAGCTGGGAGCAAGGAAACAGAACAGACGCACAGAGCAAGAGAAAGACGCCTACTACAGCCTGCAGCCCCAGAGAGGAAAGATGGGAGGCACAGGCCTCATTTCCACAGCTCACCAGCCCCCGTCCCTGCACCCTGTCCCATGCACACCGAGCTCCCTGGGATCACTCAGCCAGTTAAAGTCCCAACCCCACCTTTCCAAGTCAGCTTGCTGTTTTCCTAGCTCTGCTTTCCCTGAAGCCCTGAAAATAGCTTCATTTGATTGAATGAAAATGGCTTCCAGGAGGACTGGGGGCACGGGAGTTCAGCTGGGGCCTCAGCTCAGTGGTCCTCAAGGGCTAGTCCTGCCTGTGCTCAGGGGTCACTCACTTCTGACCAAATGCTTGCCCAGGCACTGAACTGGGTTCCAAACTGGCTTAGCTCTGTACTGTTATTCCAGCCCCGAGGAAAATTTCAAAGTCCCCTTTGTGAGGAAGGAAAGGGTTATGTACTGCACATAACCATCAGAATACTGATACCGTACCAGAAGGAAAATTACATTAGATACTCACATTCCCACAAACACTGCACTCTGATCAATGGCACAGAGCATATCTAAAAATAAAGCACCACTCTTACATTAAAGTCTCAGAATTACCTCACGGCTTTAACATTAAATGCATTTAAAATTGCTTGAAACATATGTACAACAACCCAAAAAAAAAAAAGACAACAGGGAATTTCAAAGAGTATAAAATCAGCGATAGCTGTGGCCAGAGCAATAAATAGTCCAGCCAGACCATGTTTGTCTTACATGCAGCCGAACTGGGTTCAATCCCCGGCATCCCATAGGGTCCCCCAAGCACCGCCAGGAGTGATCCCTTAGTGCAGAGCCAGGAGTAACCCCTGAGCATTGCTGGGTGTGACCCAAAAAAGTCAAAAACCAAACAAACAAAAACAGTGATAGCTATCATTTCCTGTTTGAAATCATCCTGAGGGCTGGACAGAATAGTAGAGGGCTAAGTCAGTTTATAAGTAAGTTCAGTGCCTGGACAAGCACTTGGTCCCCAGTGACCTCTGAGCACAGGCAGGAATAGCCCTTGAGGACCACTGAGTGAGGCTCCAACTGACTCCTCTGCCCCAGTCCTCCTGGAATCCATTTTCATTCACAGAAACAGAAGCTATTTTCAGGGCTTCAGGGAAAGCAGAGCTAGGAAAACAGCAAGCTGACTTGGAAAGGTGGGGTTGGAATTTTAACTGGGTCAGGGGACCCCAGGGAATGTGTTTTGTTTTGGGGCCATACCTGGCAGTGCTCAGGGATCAAACCTGGACCTGCCAGGTGACCCAGCCCTTTTACTCCACTCTGGCCAGGCCCAACAACAAGCAGGTGCTGCAGCACTCTCCCTACCCCAATAGCCAAAGCTTTCTGAGCACTGACAGGGTGGTCATGGTAAGAAGTTTACACGCGGGGCCAGAGAGGTAGTACAGCGGGGAGGGTGCTTGCCTTGCACTCAGCTGACCAGGCTAATCCCGGAACCCCACATGGTATCCTGAGTAATGCTAGGGGTAATCTGCGAGCACAGAGCAGGAGCACCGCTGAGCAGGAGCACTGAGCGCTGCTGGCTGTAGCCCAAAAACAAACAAGAACAACAAAAATTGTGTGTGTGTGTGTGTGTGTGTGTGTACAATTTCCTTCTCATAACAATCAACTCAACCATCCAGCAGATAAGGAAACAGAAGCGAAATGGCGCATGTGTTTAAGGTTCTGAGCTGTACACGCCGGGGTCAAGCTACCAGATCAGACATCTAATTCAGGAGCTAAACCCAGAGTCCAACACCAAAGTCTGCACTATTAATAGCAAGCTTATACCAGGTCACACAGCTCAGGCTGGCGTTATTGCTGGAAGTGCTGTACAAAAAAAGCCAACCTGCCAGACTACAACCTAGCAAATCTGTTGGACCAGTTCAGGCGGCAAACACAAATTCCTGCTGGGTTAGTAAACTCTGCGGTTACTTTGTCCCATTTCTGTGAGGTGTTGCAAGACCAAGAGTTTATAAGCACTCAAGGGGCAGAAGTGATAGTCCAGTGGTAGGGCGTTTGCCTTGCATGCAGCCGGCCTGTGCCGGCCTGGGTTTGATCCCCGGCATCCCATATGGTCCCCCGAGCACAGCCAGGAGTGATTCCTGAGTGCAGAGCCAGGAAAAACACATTGTAGATTGTAATATAATCTAGAACATGATTGATTCCACTAGTTTGAGGTACCGGGTTTGGACCACGAATATGGCTGCTATTATGGTGAGCGAGTCTCATCCAGCTGCTTCCGAGCCCTACAGAAGTGATGGGAACACTCCCCAAACCCATCTTGCCTCCTGGGAGCCTCATGGTCAGCTGAGCTAGAGGAGAGCCGGATGGTAGCTCTCCCCCGTGCTTCTGAGTCTTTGTATCATGGCCGAGAGCCCCGAGGCAGTTCGTGGGCGAGGCCACCAGGTCAGAGAGGGGAATGGGGACCCCAGCTCCACCTCCAGGAACACCTGGTGACTTCTGCCTCTGAGAGTCGCCTACTTGTGCTTGAACTCTGCTGCTCTGAGCTGGTCTTTTTTTTTTTTTTTTTTTTGGTTTTTTTTGGTTCACACCCGGATATTGCTCAGGGATTTCTCCTGGCTCTGCACTCAGGAATTACTCCTGTTGGTGCTCGGGAGACCATATGGGATGCCGGTGATCAAACCCTGGCATGGGCCGGCCGTGTGCAAGTCAAACACCCTACCCACTGGGCTATCGCTCCGGCCCTTCTGAACTAGTCTTGAGATCAGCATTTCTCTTGTGTGAGATCTGATGAGCTGTGGCATTCGGACCGTGAAAATGGCAGCTATTATGGTGCGCGAGTCTCATCCGACTGCTTCTGAAGTCCTACAGAGGTGATGGGCCAACACCCAAAACCCATCTTGCCTCCTGGGAGCCTCATGGTCAGCTGAGCTAGGGGAGAGCCGGATGGAAATTCTCCCTTATGCGTCTGAGTCTCTGCATCATGGCTGAAAGCCCCGAGGCAGGTCTTGGGCAGGGCCACCATTGGTGGGACGGGTCAGAAAGGGGGAAGGGTACCCCAGCTCCATCTCCAGGAACGCCCGGTGACTTCCACCTCCGTGAGCCGCCTACCTAGGCTTGAACTCGGCTGCTCTGAGCTGGTCTTGAGATCAGCATCTCTTTTTTTTTTCTTTTTGCTTTTTGGGTCACACCCAGCAATGCTCAGGGGTTACTCCTGGCTCTTCACTCAGGAATTACTCCTGGTGGTGCTCGGGGACCATATGGCCTTGCACAGGCAGGCCGCGTGCAAGGCAAACGCCCTACCGGCTGGGCTCTCGCTCCGGCCCCAAGAGATCAGCATCTCTTGCATGGCTTCTTATGAGCTGTGGGGTCCGGACCACGAAAATTGTAGCTATTATGATGAGAGAGTCTCATCCAGCTGCTTCCGAGTCCCTATAGAGGTGATGGGCCGACTCCCAAAACCCATCTTGCCTCCTGAAAGCCTCATGGTCAGCTGTGCTAGGGGAGAGCCTGATGGCAATTCCCCCCCGTGCGTTTGACTTTCTCATCTTTCTATGTCTATTTCTGTTTCTGTATTTCTCTCTCTTTTTACACCTTGTGACTTGCCTTACAACTACAATGATCATTATGTTGTACAGATGTGAAAGATCCTGGGAAGGATCTGGTCCTAGCCTACTTTGTTATCTAAGCCTCTTGTGTGGCTGCGCACTGTTCTTACTATGTCAGACCATCCACCAACCAGGGCCCAGAAGGCAGAGCCCTGGGGGTGTAGACAAACCTTTCTCCTGTCTGCCACCTGCCAATGCAGCTGGGCACCACAGCCACACCTTCAACACCTCGAGGGGCAGTTGGCCCAGAATAAAATAATTTAATCAAAAATGCATATATACATATATAATTATATATACATATGTAATGTATATATCCATGAGATACTATATATACATAAAGATGTATAACCATATATATGTATCCATATAAATACATATGAATATCCATATGTATATGGATATACATATATGTATATATAGCATCTCATGTATTTATAGTGCAAATATAAAGAGTTTTCTTTTATGCAGAGAATTCGGGGTGTTGTTTCTGAGATGCAATAGAAATCGATGGATATGTTGATGGCCCAAAAGGCTGGCTGAGAGTCTTTCCCTAAGACCAAGAGTCTGAAAAGGGTTCTCATAGTCATTTTGAATTATTTGGAAAAGGTGATGGGTCAAAAGAACAAAGAGGAGGGGCCAGAGCGATAGTCCAGTGGGTAGGGCGTTGGCCTGGGTTCTATCCCCGGCATCCCATATGGTCCCCTGAGCACTGCTAGAAGTAATTCCTGAGTGCAGAGCCAGGAGAAACCCCTGAGCATTGCCAGGTGTGACCCAAAAAAACAAAAAAAAAAAAAAAGGAACAAAGAGGAGGGGTCAGAGCAGTAGCACAGCGGGTAGGGTGTTTGTCTTGCATGCAGCCTACCCAGGTTCGATCCCTGGCATCCCATATGGTCCCCCAAGCCCTGCCAAGTGTTATTCCTGAGGGCAGAGCCAGAAGTAACCCCTGAGCATTGCCAGATGTGACCCAAAAAAAAAAAAAAGGACAAAGAGGTCATGGGACAGTTCAGTTGTAGGGTTTTGATGGAACACTGTGACTGAAGATAAACCTGCAGGGATGAGGCCATGACTTTCATCCTGGACATGACTCATAACACGAGAGCAGGGAAGACACACTGTCATGTTCCATGTACCCGTGCAGACTGTGCAGTGGTGGGGACAGAGTCAGGAATAATCCCTGAGAATGTCCTTGATTCTGGAGATACTTAATTAGTGGCTCAGTGAAACCTTAATTATTTTCTGATTTATTTCTGTTATGACAGCATAATTTAAAAAAAAAAAAGACACCATAATTGTACAATTTCAGGGGCAGGGCGATAGCACAGTGGGTAGGGCATGTGCCTTGCATGCGGCTGACCTGGGTTCAATCACAGGCATCCCATATGGACCCCAGCACAGCAAGGAGGAATTCCTAAGTGCAGAAACAGGAGTAAACATTGAGCATTGCCGGTTGTGACCCAAATAGCAAACAATAAAATAAAAAATAATATTTATTTTTGTTTGTTTTTTTGGGTCACATGCGGCAATGCTCAGGGGTTACTCCTGGCTGTGCACTCAGGAATTACTTCAGGCGGTGCTCAGGGGAACATATGGGATGCCAGGAATCAAAAACTGGGTCGGCCATGTGCAAGGCAAATGCCATACCTGTTATACTATCGCTCTGCCCCTGGTGAGCATTTTTCATGTGCTTTTGTCCCTTTGAGAAGTCCCTGTTCATTTCCTTTCCCCATTTTTCATAGGATGTTTGAATATTATGGTGCTGATGTTTGTATTCCTGCCACCTGCCGCTTGATGTGTTTGTAGGTGTGGCTGTGGTGCTTGGCTGCATACACCCAGGGTTCTGCCCCATGGGCCCTGGATGGTGGATGGTTGATGGTCTGACATAGACAAAGACTGGGCCCCTTGGGATGAACTCAGAGCCATGGCAGAGCCTGGCAAGCTACCTGTGTTGCACTCGATATGCCAAAAACAGTAATAATAATAATGCACCTCATTCCCAAAGAATGGAGACATTACTGGCATCCGCTCGAGCAAATCGATGATCAATGGGAAGACAAGTGATACAAGTGAACTTCACAAACTTCATAATAAAATTGTTTCAGGTCTACATGTTGGCAGAAAGTAGAGGCTACGGATATGCCAAGGAAGGTCTGATGGATACTGCCTGTTAACAGATACACAGGGTTTTCTGGCAGACTGTCTCCCAATAGAGTTAGTATGTAGAATTCTCTAGTGAGACTGTTTTCAAGTTGCAGATGCACAGATGTTGCTATGGGACAACAACATGGGACAGTTAGAATTTACCAGGAAACTACGACCCTGGCTAAGTTGAGACATAGGAAGATTATAGGAACGATCATGCTAGTTTTCTCTCAAGCAGGCGAGTGTGACCCTTTCAGTATACGGAGAACAAGATACTCAGAATCACCCTGGTGCAGATAATAAATAAGAAGGACCTTGGGGTACCATCTAGATTACATGAAGCACATGAATTGAAGATGTATTACTTTATAGCGGCTCTCTCTGTCTCTCTCCCCAGTGTTTTACATGAGATAATCTCAGAAGAAGGGATTAGTCCTTGGTATAATCTTTGTTTATACCTGTAATGGGGTGTGGCACCGGCCTTCTACAATCTGTTTAGGGTTCTTTGTTGACATGACCCTTCCTGTAACAGATCGGATTTCTTTGGTGTATATTTCTTGAGGCCCCTTCAGCTTTTGCTCCTTCTTTTGTGTAGGACTCCTCTCGGGTGAGATTCTCTCTCTTTGGTGGGAGATTTAGGCTCTCTTGTATGGTCTAAGTTCGGACCAGAGCTAGAGTTCTTTCATTATATTGGATTGCTGTGGAAGAGCTTTTTGTACTATTAAAATTCTTTTTGGAACTGCGCTGGACTCGTGAGTTTTTATCAGTTCCCTTGGCGTTCTCGGAGGTAGAAGAGAACTTTTGTCCTGACACTGTCGGGGACCCCAGCAGCATCCCTGACATTCAGGGATTACTCATTCTCAGGAAACCATATGGAATGCTGTGCCTGAAACCCAGATCAGCTGTGTGCAAGGGAAACACCCTACCCGCTGTACTATCGCTCCAGCCCCTCTCTCATCTACTTGTAAACAAAACTATTTGACTTCTTTGTCTGAAATTCCATTCTGGGAGGGGTTCTGTGATGAATCAGGGAAATGTGGGCAAAGGACACAGCAGACTTTCCAGTTCTGGCAATGAGCCCTCTTTTAGTGTAATGTGG
>JAJIBD010034505.1:0-18687 GCA_021461705.1 Cryptotis parvus | reverse complement strand
AAATATAAAACTACAATGAAGTAGAAGAGACTTGTGAAGGCTTAGGAGAAATATTTTAGCTGGCATTTTAAAGTATTAGTCTTTGTGGTACAGAGACATGCCATCCCAAAACCCCCTTCTCTACACTACAAAGGCATTCCCAACTCAAAACATTAGCATAGTAAAGGCCTAAGTGAGGTGCAGGGAGTGGGATTACCTAAGGGCAATTGGACCCTCCCTGCTTTCCATAACAGTGGGAGTGAAGGTCTGAGTTACAGGGATATGAAACTAGCCGGTTCCCGCTCTCCCGGCCTTCTTCTTTGTGGGATCTCTCCTTGTGAGCGCTCATTCCCCTTGGAAGCCTTTTCAAAGCCTTTTCACGTGGTGCTCCCCATCTTGGCCGCTACATGGCTGGGGTTCCAGCCTAACTTAAGCACCGGTCTTTTCCTTTTGTGACCCGCATGCCAGACCTGTTGATAAGCAAAGCCTTTTAAAACTGCATCGGATTCCCAGAGTTTTCATCCATTCCTCACCAAGCTCTGAGGTGGCAGGGAAATCCCGCTTCCCCGGCAACTGTCGGACCCGCGGAGCGCCCGACATTGGCCGCGTCTGGCGTAAAGCACCAAACATCGTCTGGTCTAATTATCATCGGATAGAGATCATCTGCCACCCGAACCGTGAGTAAAAAAATGGATATCTCATGGTATAGATACATTGTATCTTTTATTGGCTCAGAACCATACATAGCCCAGTCTATAAAAAGTTCCTTTCTGAGAACTACTCTATCTTTTCACAAATCATCTGGGTCCTTGGATTTTTAAACTGTACCTTTGTGTAAGGACTTGATGTTTAATAGAGAGAGGGAAGAAAGTAATAAATTGAATGCAATCTTAAGGGACGAGGTTTACTCAGCGATTAAAGAAATAAGTGAGGATCATAAAACTACAGGTAGACTGGTCTTAAAGCTTGAGGACAGAATTATTAAACAGAGTTTAAAATTTGAAAAGAAATTAGAAGAACAGGAAAGTAAAATAAAACAGAATTTAAAATTTGAGGAAAAAAATTAGAAGAACAGGATTTAAAATTCAAAGAAAAATTAGAAGAACAGGATTTAAAAATTCAAAGAAAAAATTAGGAAGAACAGGATTTAAAATTCAAAGAAAAAATGAGAAGAACAGGGAAAGTAAAATTATTAAACAGGATTTAAAATTTGAAGTAAAGTTTGAAGAGCAGAAGAAGGATATCAATAAAAATCAGCACTATCTTAGAGGAAGAAATTGACAAACAGAGAAATAGAATAGATGGACAGAAAGAGGAGGTTTGGAAGTTACACATAAGATTGAAAGAACAAAAGGAAGAAATATATAGGAAACTTGAAAACTTAAACCAAGAAATGGATGTGTTACGCAGGGAGATTTCTGATTTCATAACTTATCAACCAGGACCTAGCGCATACCCAATACTGAGGTGTGAACCAACTAAAAGCCGTTCACAAACACGCCCCAAGGCTGTAGACTTGAAAAAGGTGTATACATTCCCAGCAAATAAATCTAAAAAAGAATTCTAATGTGGCTGATAACTCAGAGGAGGAACAGGAAAACCCAGAGGGAGGCAAATTCCCAAGCTGAAAATCTCCCCAGAGTTAATACCCTCAATGGGGTAGATGTTCCTCTGCCAGATACTACAAGCTCTGATGAGGAAGAACGGGAGGAACAGGTTAGCTTCGTGCAGGCCCCACGAGCCTTTCAGTTCCTGTGGTTGTCAATCTAATAATAATCAAAGAACAAAGCGCAGCAATCTTTCTCATGACCAATCTAAAGATAAAGTAAAACCGATTCATGAAGACTTAAAAAATTGAGTCAATAACCCCCATTTAGGAAGGCTTGCGACAGGTTTGGAATATCAAGTCCTTATACTTTAAAATATTTAGCTGATTGGAGCGAAAATAGTCAGTGGGTGTTGGCCGACTTTGAAATGGTAGCCCATACTTGTCTAAACAAATCACAGTTCATGCAATGGCAAATGTGGTATGCAGATGGGGTTAACCGGAATATTGACACTTTAAGAGAAAAGGAATCAGGCCATACTATAACTTTTGCCATGCTAAAAGGTGAAGGTGAATGGCAAAAGGAAAGCAAAACAAGCGACATTACCTGAACCTATTTTAAAATTTGTTCGGGAGACAGCATTAAAAGCGTGGGAAAAAGTAGGTTCCGACCCAAAATTTCTAGGTAGCTATACGAAAATTTACCAGGGTCGTGATGAACCATACTTTGATTTTGTTGGGAGATTATGTAAAACAATCCAAAGACAGGTTCAAGACCCAACCACTCAAGAAGTCCTAAAACGAAACTTAGCATATGAGAATGCTAATCAAAATTGTCGAGCAATACTATATAGTATTAAGGAAAAGGAAGACCTCATGGGGTACCTAAAGGCCTGTAGAAATGTCGGTTTGACCTCCCATAGGACACAGAATGATATAGAGGCTTATCCCCATACAGCAGGAGGATCAGGAGAGGGATGAAATGTCAAACAGCTTTAGGGGGGGAGAAACAATAAACTTCAAAGGATAAACAATAATCGGAGAAACTATTCTAATAATCGCAACTCCCCCCCTCGGAGGGCCCCACCTGGACCATGCCCAAGGTGCAGAAAGGGAAAACATTGGGCCAGAGACTGTCCGTCTTGGAGGCGAAGTCAGCCTCAGGCTTCATCTGGACAGATAACCTGCTTTAGCTGCGGAAAGAAGGGACACACCCGTAGAGATTGCCCATCTTCTAAAACTATCAATACAGGGCAACATTCTAATAATCCCTTCATAGGAAATGTTACATGGACCCCCTCCCAGGTTCCACAAGCTCCGCGAGGCTCAAATAACATCTATGCCTCCCCTAATGCGGGAAACTGGGTGGGGGCCAGCCCCAGGCCCAGCTGAATCCAGGGCACTCTCGTTCATTCCACCTGCCCAGTATCCTCCGAATCAAAATTCACAGAATTACAGTCAATAAATGCTCTCTGGCCTACCCCCCATCAGGCAATGGCAGTCTCGACATTCTCTGCCCTAAGACTGTCACAATATACCCAAGTCAAGATCCTTACATGCTAAAAACAGGGATAAAAGGACCTGCTCCCCAGGTAGTATGGGTTTAATTCAGGGGAGCGATTGGCTGAAATTGAAGGGAATTAAGGTGCATTTCGAACTTCTGGATCCTGAATCTCATGGAGAGATAATACTGTCAATATCTGTGCCAACTAAATGAACTTTTAAAAAAAGGGGAACCACTTGCTAAATTATTATTATTTTTTGAGGATCCGTGTAGTCAGTCCGAACACCCTACAACTGGTGGCTTAAACAGTACCAACCATTCTGCCAACTTCATTGTTGGTTATACAGCCACACAGAACCAAGCCCACCAGCCACCTGCTAACTATCTAGTTTGGTACACTACCAGAATTTCTCAGGCCAAGCGGCCGGTTATACCATCGAAATTTATAAAAGGAAATTCAAAGGCATGTTGGATACAGGGGCAGACATATCCATAATCTCCACCAAGTATTGGCCCTCTAACTGGGCCCTAAAGAAAGTGTCCCATAGCCTGAGCAGGGTAGGCAATATCTCCTCCTCTCTTCTCCGACAAAGTGCGAGGTGGCTGCCGTGTATTGGCCCTGAAGGGAATGTAGCCATGGTCCAGCCTTATATAGCCCCTATGCCTTTAACTTTATGGGGTCGAGACATGCTGGAGCAGTGGGGGGGCAGTAATTCACATACCTCGTCCAATCCCCCATCGAGCACCAGTTCCAGCTCTCCATAATAAGCCTAACACCGGGAGTAACCCTTTTTAATTGGGGGCCGCTGTGGTTAAGCGCCCACCACCTATCCGTATTCAGTGGAAGTCTGACAAACCTATATGGACACCACAGTGGCCCCTCAATACCAAAAAAGTTAGAGGCGCTAACAAATCTAGTGGAAGAACAGCTGAAATTAGGACATATTGAGGAAGCGTTTTCAGAATGGAATTCTCCTGTCTTTGTAATACAGAAAAAAAATCAGGCAAATGGCGTTTGCTGATTGACTTAAGAAATGTAAATTCTACTATGGTCCCCATGGGAGCCCTACAACCTGGGCTCCCCCTCCCCAGCAGCTATTCCTAAAGATTGGCCGCTAATTATCATAGATTTAAAAGACTGCTTTTACAGCATACCTATCCACCCAAATGATCGGAAAAGGTTTGCATTTTCAGTCCCTTCCATTAATCATAAAGGTCCTTTACGTAGGTTTCAGTGGACAGTATTGCCCCCAAGGGATGACTAATTCACCTACGATGTGTCAACACTTTGTTGATGAGGTTTTGCGACCCATTCGTGCTAAATTTCCTGGTGCATACATCATCCACTACATGGATGATATCCTGCTAGTTTGTGATAATTCCAGAGATCTCCAGAATTTATATAATGATGTAATGACTGTTTTACCAGAGGCTGGCTTATAAGTAGCTCCAGAAAAAATCAAATGCAGCAGATCTCTTTGGCAGCACCAGTATTTAAATCAGCTGAGGAAGAGCACCAGACTCTACATACAAATGCCCGCCCGCCTTCATGCTACACTCATGGCATCCCCATGGAGACAAGCTAGACAAATTGTCCGGACAACTGTCCTGTCTGTGCTCCTTTACATTGTACATCTCATGTAGCAGTGAGCAAATCCTCGAGGCTTACAGACAAACCAATTGTGGCAGATGTGTATAACACATACTAACTTATTTCCCAACAAACCTTTCCCTTCATGTGGTCATCGATTACATATTCCCGGTTCATATGGGCTGTTCCCATGACGTCTGAAAGAGCTAAATCTGTTTGTTCATTTTACTCCAGTGCTTCTCCGTCATGGGTATTCCCCATACCATAAAAACAGATAATGGTCCTGCTTACACCAGCAAAACCTTCAAATCCTTTTTGCGAGGAATGGCAGATCAAACATATTACAGGAATTCCATATAATCCACAAGGACAAGGAATTGTTGAGCGTGCCCACAGAACGCTTAAAACTCAGCTATTAAAGCAACGAAAAACAAGTATGCCTCCAATGGATTCTTTATCTTTAACATTATTCACCTTAAACTTCTTAAATATACCTCAAGGGAGATCCCTATACTGCGGCTGAACGTCACTTTCAAGAAGATATGCAAACTCAAAAAACAGTCAATTCACCTATCTGGGTGAAAATTGATGATAAATGGATTGCAGGTCACCTCCTCATTCGGGGAAGAGGTTATGCTTTCATTTCTACTGATGATAACCCCTGCCAAGAAACTCTGGGTTCCTCTGCGACTTGTTAAGACTAGAATTCTCCAAGAATCAGGAAACAACTAATTCTTTCCAATATAAAGTCTTAAATTTTAAATTGCAAATTGCTGTTTAAATCTCCTGGATTGGTTCATTTTAATAATGATCTTGTTTTGCAGTCTGTGATCATAGTTCATGTCTAATATCTTGCCTTACAGCCTAAATGTTTTCTTTCTTATAAAAAAAAAAAGGTGGAAAAATGAGTGGACTCTGACCATAGTGCTCAATGTCCATATGTTTCAAGGATTAATGTTAGAGTTTCCTTTTTAATGTTTTGCTCACAGGCATTTGCAGGAAAAGAACTTGGCTGCTGCAGATTCCTTCTATGTTGCTCGAGGCTTTGAACTCTGATCACAGTGCTCATTACAAAAAAGTTTGCTAAATCAATGAAAAATTGTTTTTCTAATGATTCTGTTCACAGGATGAGATATTGGAATCCAGTAAACTTTGCGCTACACTGCTCAATACTCCGAGACTCCTAAAACAGTGCTCACTAAAAATTTAATAATTTGCAAAAATAATTTTTCCCAATGCTCTATTCACAGGAAAAGACACTTTCTCACCATCATTTGCCGGCTTTATATTCATGAAGCGCTTGACTCGTTACCATTTATCACCCTAGATGGGTCACATATACAGCTGTAAGATATTGATCGATCAAATGTATGTGTGCGTGTGTGTGCATGTGGTGGCCACCATTATGTTTTGTGATTAATGTTGTGTCTATGTTATGTCTCAACTACTACCTTCTCAATTTCTGACCACTACAAACCTCTATTACATTCATCAGCTCCACTGCTGATCCACCAGATTTATCAATTTTAAAATCATCAATTCTCATACTTATTTCCCTGCTCCACCCATGTTGGAGCTTCTTTATGTTCTTCTCTCCATCCCAGACTTGGATCCCTGCAAAGCCTTAAAATCTCTACTTGTGATTAACCCTCGAAAAGTGTTTTTGTCTCCGCCTAAAATTAAGCTACAGGTACAGTTACCGGTGCCAGTGTTCCCTTGCTGAAGAAGCCCTGCAAGACACCCACACCGATGTTCCTGACACCTGTTCCAGCGCTCAAGACCCCCGTTCCCGAGTTCGAGATATTACACCAATGTTCCTGACACCTGTTCCAGCACTCAAGACTCCTGTTCCAGAGTTCGAGATATTTGTTCCGCGTGTTCCAGGAGACCCGATCCAGTGTTCCTGACAATTCAACGAGTTCCTGATCGCTGCTCTCCAGAGACTCATACTCATATGATCACCGCCATTGCTGTCCCAGAAGTAGCCCCACAGACTTTGTTCCAGACACCCGACTTTACATAAAATATAGCAAATTGACTCTCACAAATTATGGACAGTGCAAACTATAGTCCATTATAATCAGACAGCTAGAAACACTTTGTCATGAACTTTGTTTTGGGTCCAAAAACAAGTTAGGATCCTAAAGTAACATGTATTATCATTTTGTAATTGGAATTGTTTTTTCTTATCTTAATTTTCTGTACATTACAAAATATTTCTTACCTTTTCAATTTTTATTAGTAAACTAATCAGGGGAGTTGTTGCAGGACTCCTAAGGGCCGCTGCATCTGCTCTGGAGTGCCTCCCGCAAATCACTCCGTAGATAAGGGGGTAGTCTAAATGTGGCAGTTTATCCGACCATGTATGCTGTACTAGCTGGTATAAATATTCTCCCATGCTACCACAATCATCGTGGGACTAGCTAGATCTTACCAGCATATTAGCCTGGCCACGCTGGACCCCTAGTAATTAGACCAGAGAGAAATGCTGTTTGCTTCCAAGCAAACAAGCATGGCTCCCTTGATATACTCAAAGAGCAACTAAAATATAAAACTACAATGAAGTAGAAGAGACTTGTAGGCTTGGAGAAATATTTAACTGGCATTAGTATTAGTCTTTGGTACAGAGACATGCCATCTCAGAAACCCCCTTCTCTACACTACAAAGGCATTCCCAAGCTCAAAACATTAGCATAGTAAAGGCCCTAAGTGGAGGTGCAGGGAGGGATTACCTAAGGGCATTGGACCCTCCCTGCTTTCCATAACAGTGGGAGGAAGGTCTGAGTTACAGGGATATAAACTAGCCTGGTTCCCGCCTCCCGGCCTTCTTCTTTGTGGGATCTCTCCTTGTGAGCGCTCATTCCCCTTGGAAGCCTTTTCCAAAGCCTTTTCACGTGGTGGTCGCCATCTTGGCCTACACGTGGCTGGGGTTCTAGCCTGGAATCCTAAGTACCGGGCTTTTCCTTTTGCTGATTTGTATGCCTGAATCTGTGATAAGTAAAGCCTTTTAAAACTGCATCGGATTCCTGAGTTTTCATCCATTCCTCGCCGGCTTTGGAGGTAGAAGGGAATTCGCTTCCGGCACTGTCGGGGACCCGGCGGAGCCCCCGACATATGTCAATGACCCATGAGTAATAGCTAGTATGTGTATATATACATATGTATATATACATACATACATTATATATATATATATATATATACATACGCACATTATATATACATTATATCTCATGCATTTACCAACTAGTCGGGGATAAAATTCACTTTTTTTGCTTTTTGGGGTCACACCCGGCAATTCTCAGGGGCTACTCCTGGCTCTGCACTCAGGAGCTACTCCTGGCGGTGTTAGGGGAACATATGGGATGCGGGATCGAACCTGAGTCAGCCTCATGCAAGACAAACACCCTACCCACTGTGCCCCTATCCGCTGGCCCAAAAAAATTCTGTCTTTTACAGGCAGAATTCTGTGTGACTGTCAGATCTGTTTGAGTAGTTTGTGTTTTGTGCATCATATTTATTGTTTGTAGTACATGTTTCTAATTTGAGCACACATAAACTTTGTATTGATAA
This sequence comes from Cryptotis parvus, assembly GCA_021461705.1. Lineage (NCBI taxonomy): Eukaryota > Metazoa > Chordata > Mammalia > Eulipotyphla > Soricidae > Cryptotis > Cryptotis parvus. The sequence goes on along the minus strand of JAJIBD010034505.1, from coordinate 10,494 downwards.
ACTTTCTATATGACCCTTAATAGCAGCAGAGGGTGGTAATTGAGGACTGCATGCGTTCATTTTCTTTTTCTTACCTTTGAGTATAAAATTATTTGTTTTTAAGTATTTTATTATACCACTTTTAGATATACAGTTACAAGTCTTCATGCTTGAATTTGGTTCTACAGTGTTCCTAACACTCATCCCTCCACCACACTGCTTACATCTCCATCAATAAGAAATGTCCCCACCTCCCTCCCCCTTCCCCAGCATGCCTCCATGGTAGGTTCTTTATCTCCTTTCCCTCTTTCTCCTCTCTCCTTCTCACTCACCTTTCTTACACATTGTATCACTGTATCCTGTCTTCCGTTCATCGTGGTGCTCGGCGGGCACCATTAACATCTCCACATATGACCTGTCTCATGCAAAGTGAGCCCAAGAACTTCTGCTTGCTCCAGGAACATAAAAAGACCTCAAACCATTCCATCAGGTCACTTTGGGAATGAGGTCTATAATTGTTACTGGTATCTGGCCTATCAAATACGACACAGGTATTGCCAGGCTCTGCCGTCGCGGGTAACATACTCTTGTAGTCACCTCAAAATCCAGCATTTATTGATGAACCGTTCGAGGCGGGCTGTGATGAGCTGGTCTGCTGGGTGGAGTTCTGACAAGGAGTCGGATAATGGAGTCCTCATGGGTGGGGGTCAATCTGGCTTGTTGTGAGGCTGCTGGGGTGTGAAGGGTCAGGGCTCAGAACCTGCCATCCCTCCCAGGCACCTCATGAGTGGCTGGGCACAGTGAAGAGCCAGGAGCACTCTGCCCCATGTCTGTCTGTGCGAGGATAATACAAGGGTTAAATGCCAGCACTGCATGGAACCCCAAGAATCACACCAGGAGGAGCCAGTGATAGTCAGCCAGTTAGGCTTGCCTTGCATGGCGGCTAATGCCGGCCGGGTTCGATCCCTGGCATCCCCATATGGTCCCTGAGCACCGCCAGGAGTAATTCCTGAGTCCAGGTCAGAGCCAGAACTCCTGAGGTACCGGGTGTGACCCCCCCAAAAAAAGAATTACCAGGCGAGATTCAAAGCACAGGACAACAGGCAGGAACTTTCCTTGCTTGTGGCAGATCTGGCATCAGCCCACCATCACTTCCAGGTCCCCAAGCATCACCAGGACTGATCCCTGAGTCAGCCAGGACTCAGCCTGAGTACTGCTGGGCGTGGCTCAAAACAAAACTCAAGATTTGCCAGACGGAATCCCATGTAAGCAGCTGCCTTGCAGGCTCAGGCCCTTGTGCCATTGCGTGGTCTCACCCACCACAGTCAAACACAGTCCAGGATCCAGCCCATGCCCCTTCGGCCCACAACAGCACGCTTCACTGACTTTTAGGTGCCACAGCCAAAAGTCTCCTGCAGCCAGCTCTTCCAGACATGCATATGACCCCAGCCAGAACAACCACAGGAAAGGGAAGGAGGAAGGAGAAAATAAGCAGTGGCAACAATAAGACAACTTTACATCTCAAGGGCCATAACACCTGCTAATTGGGCGTCAGGTGGGAGAAAAGCTAGCCTGATGCTCCTGCCACGTCACTCAGACCAGCCTGCGCCCCAGGATCAGAGCTCAAAATCCAGAGGCCTAGAGTATCCCTGGGGCAGAGAGAGCCAGGGTAAGTCCTGAGCATCTCTGGATGTGTCCCACAAACAAAAATAATAAAGAACAAATCAAATAAACAAGCAGGGCAGAAAACAGAGATCAATGGACCAAGGCAGGCTTTGATACTGGAGATTGGGTTCAATCCCCAGCACCATGGTTCCCTGAGCACTTTTCCACCATAGGCAATCCGCCCAAAGCTCCTAAAGCCAGAACCCCCCAAATACCGACTTTATATGATTAAAAATAAAAGTAGGGGCCAAAGTGATAGTGCAGAGGGTAGGGCTTCACACTGCTATTGGGTTTTTACCTGGCACTTGTGACATATGGTTCCGTGAGCCCCATCTGGAGTGATCTCTGTACAGAGTCAAGAGCAAGCCATGAGTATCACTGTACTGTCTTCCGTTCATGTCGATTGGCTCGAGCAGGTACCAATGCATCTCCATATGTCCTGTCACATGCTGGTAAATTTAAGGGCATCTGCTTGCTCCAGGAACATAAAGAGCCTCAAACCATTCCATCAGGTCCGTGAGGAATAGAGGACTATAATTGTCCATAAAAATACCCACCACCCAAGTAGTGAGTGTAAATACCAAAAAGTAAAAAATAAATTTTAAAGGGTCTGAGGTTGGTACAGGAGGTAAGGTACTTTCGTCTTGCATGCAAGCAAACCCTGTTTGAACCCTGGGCTAAGCACTGCCAAGATCAGCAGAGTCAGAAAGAAGCAAACCCTAAGGGGAGCACCCAGTTGTAGCCCAAAACTAATTTTGGGAGGATGTCACCAGGTGACGCTCAGGGAGACTTATTCCTGGCTCTGCACTCCAGGAATTATTCTGGAAGTGTCAGGGAATGCAGGTGGTCATATGGAATGCAGGGGATTGAACCGGGCAGCTGGGTGCAAGACAAATTCCCTCCCGGCTGAACTATCGCTCGACCCCAAAGCAAAAATTTTAAACATTTTTAAAATTTTAATTTAATTTTTTAAATTACAGCTGAGAGACACATTTACAAAGTACAAAGTTGTTAAGTGACTGAGTTTCAGTCATATCATGCCTCTAACCCCATCCCTTCACCAGTGGAACTTCCCAATGTCCCCAGTTCCCCCTACCCCCGCCTCCATGGCAGATACTTTTCCCCTCCCTCTCCCTCCCTGCTCCTTCCCTTCACCCAGGACATTATGGTTTGTTATATACATACTGACTCCGTTCTTGTCCAGCATGATCATTTCCGACCATTATTGTCATGCACTGGTCCGCACCTATCCTAACTGCCCTTCGCCCTACACACTTGTGGTAGCTCCCAACCACTGACCAGTCCTCCTGGCCCCTATTAAAAACATTAAAAAAAAAAAAAAGGAAAAGAAAAATCAACAAGTGTTCCATAAGAACAGGGCAAACTTCCTAGGTAACAAATTTCAAAGGGTGGTGTGGAACTGGAACCTTTCCGTAAGGGGAGGGAAAGAGGCTGTTCTAGGGCAGGGCAATGTGCGAACACCCTGCAGAGGTCACACGCACCCCACTTTGGCGTGTCAGGGGCTGGAGCTTAGGAGGGGCAAATGTGACCACTGGCGAAGAGATGGCAGCGGCAGAAGATTTCTGTGCCTTCAGGATCTCTGGACAGGTTTATGGCCTGTCATCAGTACGTTTTTGGTATCCTGGGATCAACGAGCCTCTCTCTCATGCTGAGCTAGCTCTATTTCTCTACTGGTAATTTACGTTTTGTTTGCTTCTGGCTCTGCACTCAGGGTCACTCTTTGAGGCTCAGGGACCACAGCAGGTACCAGGATCAAACCTGGTCAAGAGCCTTACCCCAGTGTATTGTTTTGTTTCTCTGGCCCCATAGTTGAATTTTTTTTAAATGAACAGTAGGATGCCAAAGGCTAGCACTGAGGGTTGTCCTGATAAAAAAGACTAGGCAGCCATTAGACTCCAGATAAAGGCTGTGCAACCGGAAAAAGACGGCTAGGAGCAAGGAAACAGAACACACAGAGCAAGAGAAAGACGCCTACTACAGCCTGCATTTAGAGAGGAAAGATGGGAGGCACAGGCCTCATTTCCTGGCCTCACCAGCCCCGTCCCTGCACCTGTCCCATGCACCGAGCTCCTGGGATCACTCAGCCAGTTAAAGTCCCAACCCCACCTTTCCAAGTCAGCTTGCTGTTTTCCTAGCTCTGCTTTCCCACAAACCCTGAAAATAGCTTCATTTGATTGAATGAAAATGGCTTCAGGAGGACTGGGGGCACAGGAGTTCAGCTGGGGCCTCACTCAGTGGTCCTCAAGGACTAGTCCTGCCTGTGCTCAGGGTCACTCCTTCTGACCAAAATGCTTGCCCAGAGCACTGAACTCAGGTTTGGAACAAGTAATAGAACCATTAAGCGAGTTCAAGTCCCCTTTGTGAGGAAGGAAGGGTTATGCTGCACATAACCATCAGAATACTGATGCGTGCAGAGGAAAATTACATTAGATACTCACATTTCCCACAAACACTGCACTCTGATCAATGGCTTAGAGCATATCTAAAAATAAAAGCTACTCTTACATTAAAGTCTCAGAATTACCTGCGGCTTTAACATTAAATGCATTTAAAATTGCTTGAAACATATGTACAACAACCCAAAAAAAGACAACAGGAATTTCAAGAGTATAAAATCAGCGATAGCTGTGGCCAGAGCAATAAATAGTCCAACCCAGACCATGTTTGTCTTACACGCAGCGAACTGGTTCTCAATCCCTGGCATCCCTAGGGTCCCAAGCACCTCAGGAGTGATCCCTTAGTTGCAGAGCCAGGAGTAACCCAGAGCATTGCTGGGTGTGACCCAAGAGTCAAGCCAAACAAACAAAGACATTGATAGCTATCATTTCCTGTTTGAAATCATCTGAGGGCTGGACTTAGAAGTAGAGGGCTAAGTCAGTTGTATAGCGTAAGTTCAGTGCCTGGACAAGCACTTGGTCCCCGTGACCTCAGAGCACAGGCAGGAATAGCCCTTGAGGACCACTGAGTAAGGCTCCAACTCACTCCTCTGCTAGTCCTCCTAGAATCCATTTTCATTCCCAGAAACATTATTTTCAGGGCTACAGGGAAAGCTTGTTAGGAGAGCAACAAGCTGACTTGGAAGGTGGGGTTGGAATTTTAACTGGGTTAGGGACCCGGGAATGTTTTGTTTTGGGGCCATACCTGACAGTGCTCAGGGGATCAAACCTGGACCTACTTGGTGACCCATTCCTTACCTCCTTTCTGGTCAGGCTTTAACAAAAAGCAGGTGCTGCAGCACTCTCCCTACCCCAATAACCAAAGCTTTCGAGCACTGACAGGGTGGTCATTAGGTAGGATTATACGGGGCCAGAGAGGTGGTACAGCGGGAGGGTGCTTGCCTTGCACTCGCTAACAGGTAATCCCGGAACCCCATGCCTTATCCTGGTATGCTAGGGGTAATCTGCGAGCACAGAGCAGGAGCACCGCTGAGCAGGAGCCTGGCGCTCTGGCTGTAGCCCAAAACAAACTAAGAACAACAAAAAAATTGTGTGTGTGTGTGTGTGTGTGTGACAATTTCCTTCTCATAACAATCAACTCAACCATCAGCAGATAAAGAAACAAAGCGAAATGCGCATATGTTTAAGGTTCTGAGCTGTACACGCCGGGGTCAAGCTACCAGATCAGACATCTAATTCAGAATTTAAACAGAGTCAACACAAAGTCTGCACTATTAATAGAAGCTTATACCAGGTCACACAGCTCAAGGCTGTGTCATTGTGAAGCGCAACAAAAAAGCCAACCTGCCATTTATTAACCTAGAAATCTGTTGGACCAGTTCAGGCGGCAAACACAAATTCTGCTGGTTAAGTAAACTCTCGGTTACTTTGTCCCATTCTACTGAGTATTGCAAGACCAAGAGTTTATAAACTCAAGGGGCAGAAGTGATAGTCCAGTGGTTAGGCGTTTGCCTTGCATGCAGCTTCGGCCTGTACTGACCTGGGTTTGATCCCGGCATCCCATATGATTTGAACTGCCAGGAGTGATTCCTGAGTGCAGAGCCAGGAAAACACATTGTAGATTGTAATATAATCTAGAACATGATTGATTCCACTAGTTTGAGGTACCGGGTTTGGACCACCCATATGGCTGCCATATTATGGTGGCTAGGTCTCATCCAGCTTTGCTTCAGTCTGAAGTGATGGGAACACTCCCACACCCATCTCCTCCTGGGAGCCTCATGGTCAGCTGAGCTTGAGGAGAGCCGGATGGTAGCTCTCCCCCGTGCTTCTGAGTCTTTGTATCATGGCCGAGGCCCGAGGCAGTTCGTGGGCAGGCCACCAGGTCAGAGAGGGAATGGGGACCCAGCTCCACCTCAGGAACACCTAGTGACTTCTGCCTCTGAGTCGCCTACTTGTGCTTGAACTCTGCTGCTCTGAGCTGGTCTTTTTTTTTTTTTTTTTTTGGTTTTGGTTCACCGGATGTTGCTCAGGGATTTCTCCTGGCTCTGCACTCAGGAATTACTCCTGTTGGTGCTGGGGAGACCATATGGGATGCCGGTGATCAAACCCTGGCATGGGCGGCACGTGTACAAGTCAAACACCCTACCCACTGGGCTATCGCTCCGGCCCTTCTGAACTAGTCTTGAGATCAGCATTTCTCTTGTGAGATCTGTTGAGCTGTGGCATTCGGACCGTGAAAATGGCAGCTATTATGGTGCATGAGTCTCATCCGACTGCTTCTGAGTCCTACAGAGTGATAGGCCAACACCCAAAAGCCATCTTGCCTCTGGGAGCCTCATGGTTAGCTGAGCTAGGGAAGGGCGGATGAAATTCTCCCTATGCGTCTGAGTCTCTGCATCATGGCTGAAAGCCCGGGCAGGTCTTGGGCAGGGCCACCATTGGTGGGACCGGTCAGAAAGGGAAGGGTACCCCAGCTCCATCTCCAGGAACGCCCGGTGACTTCCACCTCCGTGAGCCACCTACCTAGGCTTGAACTCGGCTGCTCTGGGCTGGTCTTGAGATCAGCATCTCTTTTTTTCTTTTTGCTTTTTGGGTCACACCAGCAATGCTCAGGGGTTACTCCTGGCTCTTCACTCAGGAATTACTCCTAGTGGTGCTCGGGGACCATATGGCCTTGCACAGGGCGCCGTGTGCAAACGCCTTACCTGCTGGGCTCGCTCCGGCCCCAAGAGATCAGCATCTCTTGCATGGCTTCTTATGAGCTGTGGGGTCGGACCACGAGAATTGTAGCTATTATGATGAGAGAGTCTCATCCAGCTGCTTCGAGTCCCTATAGAGGTGATGGGCCGACTCCCAAAACCCATCTTGCCTCCTGAAAGCCTCATGGTCAGCTGTGCTAGGGGAGAGCCTGATGGCAATTCTCTCCCCCGTGCGTTTGACTTTCTCATCTTTCTATGTCTATTTCTGTTTCTGTATTTCTCTCTCTTTTACCTTGTGACTTGCCTTACAACTACAATGATCATTATGTTGTGCAGATGTGAAAGATCCTGGGAAGGATCTGGTCTAGCCTACTTTGTTATCTAAGCCTCTTGTGTGGCTGCGCACTGTTCTTACTATGTCAGACCATCCACCAACCAGGGCCCAGAAGGCAGAGCCCTGGGGGTGTAGACAAACCTTTCTCCCTGTCTGCCACCTGCCAATGCAGCTGGGCACCACAGCCACACCTTCAACACCTCGAGGGGCAGTTGGCCCAGAATAAAATAATTTAATCAAAATGCATATATACATATATAATTATATATACATATGTAATGTATATATCCATGAGATACTATATATACATAAAGATGTATAACCATATATATATCCATATAAATACATATGAATATCCATATGTATATGGATATACATATATGTATATAAGCATCTCATGTATTTATAGTGCAAATATAAAGAGTTTTCTTTATGCAGAGAATTGGGGGTGTTGTTTCTGAGATGCAATAGAAATCGATGGATATGTTGATGGCCCAAAAGGCTGGCTGAGAGTCTTTCCTAAGACCAAGAGTCTGAAAAGGGTTCTCATAGTCATTTTGAATTATTTGGAAAGGTGATGGGTCAAAAGAACAAAGAGGAGGGGCCAGAGCGATAGTCCAGTGGGTAGGGGCGTTGGCCTGGGTTCTATCCCGGCATCCCATATGGTCCCCTGAGCACTGCTAAGTAATTCCTGAGTGCAGAGCCAGGAGAAACCCCTGAGCATTGCCAGGTGTGACCCAAAAAACAAAAAAAAAAAAGGAACAAAGAGGAGGGGTCAGAGCAGTAGCACAGCGGGTAGGGTGTTTGTCTTGCATGCTGCCTACCCAGGTTCGATCCCTGGCATCCCATATGGTCCCCCAAGCCCTGCCAAGTGTTATTCCTGAGGGAGAGCCAGAAGTAACCCCTGAGCATTGCCAGATGTGACCCCCCCAAAAAAAAGGACAAAGAGGTCATGGGACAGTTCAGTTGTAGGGGTTTTGATGGAACACTGTGACTGAAGATAAACCTGCAGGGATGAGGCCATGACTTTCATCCTGGACATGACTCATAACACGAGAGCAGGGAAGACACACTGTCATGTTCCATGTACCCGTGCAGACTGTGCAGTGGTGGGGACAGAGTCAGGAATAATCCCTGAGAATGTCCTTGATTCTGGAGATACTTAATTAGTGGCTCAGTGAAACCTTAATTATTTTTCTGATTTATTTCTGTTATGACAGCATAATTTAAAAGAAAAAGACACCATAATTGTACAATTTCAGGGCAGGGCGATAGCACAGTAGGGCATGTGCCTTGCATGCGGCTGACCTGGGTTCAATCACAGGCATCCCATATGGACCCCAGCACAGTAAGGAGGAATTCCTAAGTGCAGAAACAGGGTAAACATTGAGCATTGCCGGTTGTGACCCAAATAGCAAACAATAAAATAAAAATAATATTTATTTTTGTTTGTTTTTTGGGTCACATGCTAGAAATGCTCAGGGGTTACTCCTGGCTGTGCACTCAGGAATTACTTCAGGCGGTGCTCAGGGAACATATGGGATGCCAGGAATCAAAACTGGTCGGCCATGTGCAAGGCAAATGCCATACCTGTTATACTATCGCTCTGCCCCTGGTGAGCATTTTTCATGTGCTTTTTGTCCCTTTGAGAAGTCCCTGTTCATTTCCTTTCCCCATTTTTCATAGGATGTTTGAATATTATGGTGCTGATGTTTGTATTCCTGCCACCTGCCGCTTGATGTGTTGTAGGTGTGGCTGTGGTGCTTGGCTGCATACACCCAGGGTTCTGCCCCATGGGCCCTGGATGGTGGATGGTTGATGGTCTGACATAGACAAAGACTGGGCCCCTTGGGATGAACTCAGAGCCATGGCAGAGCCTGGCAAGCTACCTGTGTTGCACTCGATATGCCAAAAACAGTAATAATAATAATGCACCTCATTCCCAAAGAATGGAGACATTACTGGCATCCGCCCGAGCAAATCGATGATCAATGGGAAGACAAGTGATACAAGTGAACTTCACAAACTTCATAATAAAATTGTTTCAGGTCTACATGTTGGCAGAAAGTAGAGCTATGGATATGCCAAGGAAGGTCTGATGGATACTGCCTGTTAACAGATACACAGGGTTTTCTGGCAGACTGTCTCCCAATAGAGTTAGTATGTAGAATTCTCTAGTGAGACTGTTTTCAAGTTGCAGATGCACAGATGTTGCTATGGGACAACAACATGGGACAGTTAGAATTTACCAGGAAACTACGACCCTGGCTAAGTTGAGACATAGGAAGATTATAGGAACGATCATGCTAGTTTTCTCTCAAGCAGGCGAGTGTGACCCTTTCAGTATACGGAGAACAAGATACTCAGAATCACCCTGGTGCAGATAATAAATAAGAAGGACCTTGGGGGTACCATCTAGATTACATGAAGCACATGAATTGAAGATGTATTACTTTATAGCGGCTCTCTCTGTCTCTCTCCCCAGTGTTTTTTACATGAGATAATCTCAGAAGAAGGGATTAGTCCTTGGTATAATCTTTGTTTATACCTGTAATGGGGTGTGGCACCGGCCTTCTACAATCTGTTTAGGGTTCTTTGTTGACATGACCCTTCCTGTAACAGATCGGATTTCTTTGGTGTATATTTCTTGAGGCCCCTTCAGCTTTTGCTCCTTCTTTTGTGTAGGACTCCTCTCGGGTGAGATTCTCTCTCTTTGGTGGGAGATTTAGGCTCTCTTGTATGGTCTAAGTTCGGACCAGAGCTAGAGTTCTTTCATTATATTGGATTGCTGTGGAAGAGCTTTTGTACTATTAAAATTCTTTTTTGGAACTGCGCTGGACTCGTGAGTTTTTATCAGTTCCCCTGGCGTTCTCGGAGGTAGAAGAGAACTTTTGTCCTGACACTGTCAGGGACCCCAGCAGCATCCCTGACATTCAGGGATTACTCATTCTCAGGAAACCATATGGAATGCTGTGCCTGAAACCCAGATCAGCTGTGCAAGGGAAACACCCCTACCCGCTGTACTATCGCTCCAGCCCCTCTCTCATCTACTTGTAAACAAAACTATTTGACTTCTTTGTCTGAAATTCCATTCTGGGAGGGATTCTGTGATGAATCAGGAAATGTGGGCAAAGGACACAGCAGACTTTCCAGTTCTGGCAATGAGCCTCTTTTAGTGTAATGTGGAGCTACAGTTTTCTGAATACTTGGGGGTGGAGTTCAAGGCCAAGCTTGTAGAACATTAGATGTAGTGTCAATGGCTATGTTTGGACTGGTGGGACCCTAGCATCCATGACAGGTACTCAGGACAGTCTTTCTTTTCTTTCTTTCTTTCTTTCTTTTCTTTCTTCCTTTCTTTCTTTCTTTCTTTCTTTTTCTTTCTTTCTTTCTTTCTTTC
>JAJIBD010034503.1:0-18416 GCA_021461705.1 Cryptotis parvus | reverse complement strand
TTTTTAATCCTTACTGATATGATAGATCAGTAAGGATCTATCATATCTTCCTGGATATGATAGATCTTCCTGGAGCAAGCAGGTGCCCTTGGGCTCTACTTGCATGAGACAGGATCATATGGAGATGTTACTGGTGCCCGCTCGAGCAAATCGATGATGAATGGGAAGACAGTGATACAGTGATACAGTGATATGATAGATAAAAATATTAACAAATTCACTCCGTGAATTCATTTGTGAATTCACTTTTGTGGGGGTGGAAGTTTATTGTTTTTGATCATGCTTTGTTTTATATTTAGGTTTAGTGGTCGCAGCTGATGGTGCTTGGGGGGCTCACTTTCAGCACAGTGTTTTTTTTTTAATTTTTTTATTATACCACCGTGAAACACATCATTACAAAGGTGTTCATAATTGGTTCTTGGTAATACAGTATTCCAGCACCCATCCCTCCACCAGTGCCCCATTTCCACCACCAATGTACCCCTCCCTCCTCCTCCCCCACCCGCCTTAATAGCAGGTACCCCAGTTTCCTCTCTTTCTCTCTCTATCTCTCTCACTGTCTCTGCATCTCTCTCCCTCTTATTTTACACATTATGGCTAGCCCTGCAGATATTTAGAGTTTATCACTTAAGTCTCTTTGTGTATATTCAGTGGTGAGTTTTAATCTGCCATTACCATTTCCCATATTTATTAAAACACTGGTATCTATATCCTATTAATGAATGCAGTCATTCTATATCTGTCCTTTTCCTTCTGACTAATTTCACTCAGCATGATAGACTCCATGTCCATCCATTTGCAGGTAAATTTTATAATTTCATCCTTTCTGACAGCCGCATAGTATTCCATAGTGTAGATGAACCACAGTTTCTTTTACCCAGTCCTCTGTTCTCAGCACAGTGTTTTTTGGGGGTCATTTTTGCTTTGGTTTTGCTTTGTGGATCACACCCAATGATGTTCAGGAGTTACCCCTGGTAGTGCTCAAGGATCATCCCATATGGTTCCTTGATTGAGCCTGGGTCGTCCCCATGCAAGGCAAATGCCATCCCCCTGTACTATCACTCTGTCCTGGGGGTTCACTTTTGGCAGCGCTCATGAACCAGGTGGGGAAATTTCCCCCACAGGACTAGTCTCTGGAAGTTCACTCTAACTTACCTAAGCCTACATTTCCTAGTAACTTGTCTCTATTCAGGCTTCAGGGGAAGGACAAAATAAGAATAATTGTCCTGGAGGCAGGAGCAGGAGCAATAATTGTCCAGCGGGTAGGGCGTTTGCCTTATATTTGGTCGGCCTGTGCCAGCCTGGGTTCGATCCCGGCATCCCATATGCCGAGCACCGCTGGGAGTGAATCCTGAGCGCAGAGCCAGGAGAAACCCCTGAGCATTGCCGGGTGTGACCCAAAAAACAAACAAACAAAAAAAAAGAAATAATTGTCCTGTACACAAGGTCTTGCCTTTATTTTAAAACTTCAGCCAGCTCTTTGGGTCTTTTCTCTTTTTCTTCCTTTTGTCTTTTTTCCTTTTTATTACTATCATCATCATCCTTATTATTACTATTATTTTGCTGGACCTGGCTCTGTGAGCAGGAATCACTCCTGACAATGTTTAGGGGACAAGATGCCATGCATGTAGTGCTGTGAGACAGTAACATTCAGTAGGAGTATTTTCTCATGAGAATAAGGTCTGACCCTGAAGCAGGACATTCTTGGGACCAGGTCCAGGATGCAAAGATAGCCTAATTGGGCCTGACCAAAACAAAACAAAAGGGACCTGGTTTAGGCTGATTACCCCCAGATGTTTGTTCCCAGCGGTTGTTCTATGTGATGTATGTTTTAACCCTGTCACGGTGATTTAGGGACTCCTAACTGCTCTGTCTGCTTCTGCACCCCTGCTTTGCTTAAGAAAAGACAAGGAAGGAGATATGCTTCCTAAGGGTTGAGTGCAAGAAGGTATAAAAACAATGTATGAGGACAGGGTGGGGCCCTTTGCGTGTCTCTCTCGACTCAGGGGTCCTCAGTGTTCTTTATGCGCTGAGCTAATAAGTTTTCCTTTATCTACATTTCTGTTTCTGGAGAGTCTATTGAGTGACAGCCTAACAGTGCCAGGGTTTGCTGCATGCAAGGCAAGCACCTTAACCCATCCGCTATCTCTTCAGCCCCCCAAAGTAATAAGTTTCTTTCTTTTTCTGTTTTTTGTTTATTTTGGTATTTTGTTTTTGGTGGTGCTCAGGGCTTACTCCTGGCTCTGTGCTTAGGGGTCACTATTGGGGCTCAGTGGGTCCTCAATAGTATTGGGGTTTGGCAGGGTTCCCTGGCATGTTTGGGGCTGGTGACTGTTTCCCACACACACTCACACACACACACACACACACACACACACACACACTATAAACAAAGGAATAAGACCAGGCTGCCAGGCTGCTAGGTAGTCAGAGGGCCTTTATTCTGTCACGTCTGTTCTTTAAATCCCTCCAAAGGTTGGGGGTTGGGAGACCTAAGAGGTAAATGGATCTTGATCCAGAAACAATGAGAAAGTGTGAAAAAGCTCCTCCTTCCAGGGGAAATCTCCCCCCTGGAAGATCTCCTACCTTCCCCCAGAGATAGAAACCTGCAATGAGATTACTGCAATGAGATTATACCCAGGACAGAGGCAGAATCCTGGCTTGTTGTTTTCTCCTTTCCTTAGCTGGTGAAAAAATCATCTTAATAATATTTCCAACACTATCTGTACTTCGTTATTCATTGCTGTGCTATTCACAATAGCTAGAATCTGGAAACAACCTAAGTGCCCGAGAACAGAGGACTGGCTAAGGAAACTGTGGTATATCTACTCTATGGAATACTATGCAGCTGTCAGAAAAGACGAAATTATGAAATTTACCTGCAAATGGATGGACATGGAGACGATCATGCTAAGTGAAATTAGTCAGAAGGAAAAGGACAGATATAGAATGACTGCATTCATTAATGAGATATAAATAGATACCAGTGTTTTACTAAGTGTGGGAAATGGTAATGTCAGACTAGAACTCACCATTGAATATGCACAAAGAGACTTAAGTGATAAACCCTAAATATCTGCAGGGCTAGCCACAATGTGTAAGAGAAGAGGGAGCGAGATGTAGAGACAGAAAGAGACAGAGAGAGAAAAGAGAGTAAACGGGGGTACCTGCTATTGAGGCAGCCTGGGGGTGGGTGGGAGGGGGTGGGGGTTCATTGGTGGTGGAAATGGGGCACTGGTGGAGGGATGGGTGCTGGAATACTGTATTACCAAGAACCAATTATGAACACCTTTGTAATTGTATGTCTCATGGTGGTATAATAAAAATTTTTTAAATAAAAAATAATATTGCTAGTAATTTTGTATAGACATAGTAAGAGATACATTTATAAAGGGTGGCTTTTCTTGGGGACATCACGCTATAGATCCAGACTACAGTCCTCAAAGCCAAGTTTTGTTCTGACCCCAACTGGGTCCTGAAATCAGTTGCTTCTCTTTTGGGTCAGGACAGAATTTGTTCCATGACCGTGCTCTTAGCCTATTATCCTGCTTATGACACTTAGCCCATCCCATGTCAAGGCCAGAGTAGCTTACTCACAGCTTGCCCTGGGTCCATCTGAGTCATGCAATGGGACCTTTTTGGGGGGCTGTAATGAGCTAGACTCAATCTGAGGGCAACTGAGGTTTTAAGTTAGGAAATATGACAGATGCCCAGAAGTAAATATTTCATAGTTAATTAACTCCTATGTCACAAATTCATAGCCTTAACTGTCTTCCTGTGTCTTTAAAAAAAGGCCTCTGCTCTAGCATAAGAATATGCAAAGGGAATATAGGAAAGAAAAAGCAACATTTTACTTACAATATGCAACCCAGGGTTGGCAAGCAAGCAACAGAGGGCTGTGAACAAAGGGTGTTCCAACAGATCAGTCCTGGCAGTGCTGTGCCAGGGGTTGAACCTGACTCTGTTGCATGCAAAGCAGGTACCTTACCCACTGTACTGTCTCTCCAGTCATGTAATCTCTTTCTTTTGGACCACTTTCAGTGAGTGCATTTCAGACATGGGTTGGCAGATCCAGAGTCCCTAAGTGGAGCATTTAGTATGCCCAAGCTAAGGCTCCATCAGGGCTGAATGGAAGAAGGAAGTATGCTATTGCGATTTCTGATCAAAGACTTATTTTTAGAAACCTGTCATCTACACTCAGGAACCCTAAGCTCCCCAAAATCCTTAGAATTTCCTCCATGAAGAGAGTAATAAAATGAAGATGTCTTTGTAATACAAAGGGAAGAGATGTTGTAAGCTCCTAGGGAACCTGAGAATGGGATCTGGTTGCCAGGGAACAAGCTATCCGATTAGAAGGTGTGAATTGTCAGTGCCTCACTCCACCTCTGGGGCAGTGGGAAGGCCTATGGAAGGAGTCAATCCTCTGTCGTCAATGAGGCATGGATCTTGCTTATGTGATAAACCTCTATTAAACCACAAAGGGTAGGTATGGAGTGCTTTGGGTTGATGCATACATCGGGATTTGGGGAGAGTGGAGCATTCAGAGAGGATATGAAAACTTTCCGTTATTTCCCTTACCTTGCCCGCTCTGTCTATTCCATATAAAATTTTATTTACATTTGTTAATGTCCTTCATAATAAATGGATGAAATCTTAGGTAAATGGCTCTTCTGGGTTCTGTAAGCCACACCACGAGACTGAACCCAAGACATGACTCATGGAAACGTCTCATAGACAGTCACTCAGAACAGGTGACAACTTGATTTACATCTGGCTCTGAGGATATAAGGAGTGGGATAAGAAGTCTTGTAAGAGGGAACCTTCAGGGCGGAGCGATAGCCCAGCGGGTAGAGGCGTTTGCCTTACCGCGGCCGGCTCATGCCCGCCTGGGTTCGATCCCGGCATCCCATATGGTCCCCGAGCACCGCCAGGAATAATTCCTGAGTGCAGAGCCAGGGAGTAGCCCCTGAGCATTGCCGGGTGTGACCCAAAAAGCAAAAAAAAAAAAAAAAAGAGGGAACCTTCAATTCCTGAGGTCTTTATTTTTTTTTTGCTTTTTTGGGTCACACTTGGCGGCGTTCAGGGGTTACTCCTGGCTCTGCACTCAGGAATTACTCCTGGTGGTGCTCGGGGACCATATGGGATGCCGGGGACTGAACCCAGGCCGGCAGAGGCCGGCCACGCAAGGCAAACGCCCTACCCGCTGGGCTATCCCCCCGCCCCCCAATTTGTGAGGTCTTAACTGTCTTTTGTGAAGATATTGTCCAGATCTAGTTGGATTTTAGGACAACCTATTGGTATCTGACAGTGTTTGGAGGAATGGGAAACCTTTGCCCACTGTATCTTGGAATTATAGTCACCTTAGGAAAGGTCCAGAAAGACTTGAACCCTCAGGTTCCCTGTGGGTCTACATGCCTTAGACCCACAGGGAACCTGAGGGCCCCCTAAGTGAGGTGTCAAAGTGAACGTTTGCAGCAGAGGAGAGATTCCAGTTGTGGAAGAAAACTGAGCTGAGTGAAGGTGCCTTTGTAGAGGCTTTTGAATCAGACATGAGGAAACCTCCTTCCCTACTTGTCTGGGTAGAGCTCTATGCCCACACACCTCGCCATGTTACGGTCCTTGACTAGATACGGGGAGACTAGACTGCCACAGCAACTCTGAGCACCAGAGACAAAATGTCCCCCTAATAAAACGCCTATCCTCCAAAGAGCACAGGAACAACCAAAAAAAGAGTTTGTTGGCAAGAAAAAAAAAAACCTGAAGTCAAGGCGCATGCATGAACACCAGACAACAAAGCAAGTTCCAATGAAAGGAAGTGGGTTTTATGCCAAGGAGTGAGAGGATAAAACATGTCATGCACACTTACAAGTTTCTCAGGAAACTCCTGTCTCTTTATGAAGGAAAAGGTTGGCATGCACAGGGGAGACACACACAATAAATGGACACAGCGTAACACATGTGTGGAAGACAGTGACAGGCCAGAGCAATAGCACAGTGCAGAGGGCACTTGCTTTGCGTGCAGCCAACCCTGGTTTGATCCCCAACACCCCATAAGGTCCCCCAGTATCTCCAGGAGAGGAGTGATCCCTGAGCACAGAGTAAGGAGTAAGCTTTAACCATCTCTGGGTGTGGCTCCCCAAAATAACCAAAAAAATAAAAGAGAAAGAAAGAAGTATCGCCATGTGTTCCTACTATTTGATTTTTTACCTGTCTTTCAAGTGCCAGTCAAATGAGAGACCCAGTGATGGATTGAGAAGCTTTGCTGGGACCAACCAGCAATCAGCCAGTCACTGCCCTTTCCCCTCAAAAAATATCTTGTTTGGTCGCAAGCAGCAGTTTACCAGGAAAGAAAACAAGGAAGTTCGTTGTTAGGAAGGGCGGGCTCCGGACTGTTAGCTCCAGGGTGGTCAGTAAGTTCACTTCAGGGCTGTTCCCTTCTCATGGAATGGGACTGCAGATAAAAATTTCTGATTAAGCTTTCCATCATCCTATTATCCTTTCGGAAAAGATAGGAGGGCATCCTCAACATGGTCAACCACCCTTGACCAGATGGGCCTTCTGATTTCAAATAGGGAAGGTGGCTCTTTGTTCCTTGGGCTAACTTCAGTCAGGCCCTGTGAGCATGGGAACAAGGATACTGGACGGTGGGTGAGGAGACAGAATAGGGGGGTCAGGAGACGGGAGTGGGTCAGGAGACGGGGAGTGGGTGAGGAGACAGGAGTGGGGTGAGGAGACAGGACAAAAGTGAGGAGACAGGAGTGGGGTGAGGAGATAGGAGTGGGGTGAGGAGACAGGCGTGGGGTGAGGAGACAGGCGTGGGGTGAGGAGACAGGAGTGGGTTGAGGAGACAGGAGTGGGGTGAGGAGACAGGAGTGGGGTGAGGAGACAGGAGTGGGGGTGAGGAGACAGGCGTGGGGTGAGGAGACAGGCGTGGGGTGAGGAGACAGGCGTGGGGTGAGGAGACAGGCGTGGGGGTGAGGAGACAGGCGTGGGGTGAGGAGACAGGAGTGGGGTGAGGAGACAGGCGTGAGGTGAGGAGACAGGAGTGGGGTGAGGAGACAGGAGTGGGGTGAGGAGACAGGAGTGGGGTGAGGAGACAGGAGTGGGGGTGAGGAGACAGGAGTGGGGTGAGGAGACAGGAGTGGGGTGAGGAGACAGGAGTGTGGTGAGGAGACAGGCGTGGGGTGAGGAGACATAATGGGGATGAGGAGACAAGAGAGAAGTAAGGAAATAGGAGTGGAGTATGAGGAGACAGAACAGGGGTGAATAAACAAGAGCAGGGGTGAGGAGACATCAGTGGAGGGTGAGGAGACAGGAGTGGAGGGTGAGGAGACAGATGGGGTGAATAAACAAGAGTGGGGCTGAGAACAGGAGTGGGCTGAGGAGACAGGACATAAGTGAGGAGACACGAATGGGAGTGAGGAGACGTGGGGTGAGGAGACAGGAGTGTGAGGGGCTGGGGACAGGATGGGGCAGACAGAATGGTAGGTGAGGACATAGGATGGGGTGAGGGGATAGGACAAGGGTAAGGGGCCTGGATGGTGGGTGAGGAGACATGGTAGGGGGCTGTGGAGAGAAGAAAGTGGATAAGGAGACACGACGAGGGGAGGGGGCAGGAGAGGACATGAAAAGACATGACACAGATGGGGCCTGAGGAAGGTGCCGCTGAAGTCTCTGATGGCCTGGAGGCCTGACAGGCACAGAGGGTCCTTATCAGTCCTTGTATCACTCGTATCACTTGTCTTCCCACTGCTCATTGATTTGCTCGAGCGGGCTCCAGTAACACATTCGTCCCTGTCATGTGCTAGTGTAGCCCAAGGGCACCTGCTTGCTCCAGGAACACAAAGAGCCTCAAACCATTCCTTCAGGTCATGGGAATGAGGTCTATAATTCTTACTGTTTTTGGCATGTTGAATACACAGGCAGAGCTGCTACCGGCTCTCCCAGTACTTGGCTGATCATGAGTCGCCTGGGAGGCAGAGCGGGTTCTGGCCCTGGCCCACCATCCCAGTAGAGCCTTGGGAAGAAGTCAGAGGAACCCTCACACATTGATGGCAGCCATTTTCAACATCCAGACTCCACAGCTCGTCAGAGCTCCACCCAAGAGCAAAGCTGATCCCAAGCACAGCTCCTCAGAGAGCTATAGAGAAACCTATTTCAAGCCCAGGTATGCTTGAATCAGAGACACAGATACACAGGGCAGAGCTGCTACTGGCTCTCCCCGTTGCATGTGGCCACTTCATCAGTAATGCAAGAACTGAGAGCCTAACTACTACTGGGTAAGCGTATCCTACCCATATGGCAGAGCCCGCATTACATGTTCAGCCCATCTGATTTTCAATGCCTTGGCAAACGAGACAGCTACCCTGATTCTGGAATGGTGACGGAGATCAGAACTCCGGATTCCTTCTCTTACTTGAGTGAGGTGTGATATTCCAAGCATAGCTCTTTCGATTTTGACGGCGAAACGTCAAGTCATGTACCCTTTAACTTTCATAACACTAGAGTCCTTGCAAGTTCAGTAGTAGAAGAAAAGAGGCACAGAGCTGGATAAAGCTTTGATTATTAGATTGCACCCCATCTATGTTGGAGGACAGGTTTAGCTAACCTGGGAGCTTTGTTGTTTTGCCCACTCCCAGCTTAATCTTATTTAAGCCAAGGTTCATTCTAATGAGACCTCTCTTCTATGTAAACACTGCTAGAGGGTGTGGCAGTTACAGAAGTCACCTTGATTGAATAACTTCTTATAACTTATACATCTACTTGAATAACTTATACATCTACTAAGACTTCTATGTTTTCTAGATTGGGCACAGCAAGTCTTTATACCCACTGCACCCAGCGTGGGACAGTTAGAATTTACCAGGAGACTACCACCCTGGCTACGCTGAGACTATAGGAAGACTATAGGAAGGATCATACTAGTTTGTTCTAAGCAGGCGAGAGTGACCCTTTCAGTACACAAGAACAAGATACTCAGAATCACCCTGGTGCAGATAATAATAAGAAGGACCTTGTGGGTACCATCAGATTACATGAAGCTCATGAAGTTAAGATGTATTACTTTATATCAGCCCTCTCTCTCTCCAGTGTTTTACATAAGAGATAAATCTCCTTAGTCCTTGGCATAACCTTTGTTTATACCTGCAATAAGGTGTGGCACTACACTCTGTTTAGGGTTCTTTGTTGACATGCCCTCCCGGTTGGATTACTTTGGTGTATATAAGGGGCTGACTTGAGGCCCCCTTCACTTTTGCCTTTTGGTTCCTCAGCCTTTTGGCTCCTGCGGCGGCTTTTGGCTTTTGGCTTTTGGCCTTTGGCTCTTTGGCCTTTTGGTAGGACTCAGCTCCGGTGAGATCCTCTCTCTTTGGTGGGAGACTTAGGCTCTTTTGTATGGCCTAAGTTCGGACCAGAGCTAGAGTTTGTTCATTATATTGGATTGCTGTGGAAGAGCTTTTGTACTATTAAAAGCCTTTTTGGAACTGCACCGGACTCGTGAGTTTTCATCTGTTCTCCGGCGTCCTCGGAGGTAGAAGAGAACCTCTGTCCTGACACTGTCGGGGACCCCGCGGCAATTCCCTGACACATCTACTTTTCCTGAATCTTAAAATGTTTTCTGCCTCAGAGTTCAGTTCTTCTGAACTCAAAAATATGCATTACAAAGAATGTTAAGAATTACCGTTCACCTGTCAAAGGCAAATGTTTTTCTACTTTAATGTAATTTATTTTCTCTATCAAGAATACCTTTATGCCCACCCACCCCACCCCACAGGGCTTAGGGGGCAAGAGGTTGATCGGAACTTCCTGTGCTGGTTTCTTTCCTTCTCTCAGTAACCCTTAACTTGAATTATGGAAAATAACATGTGTTCTTCTTTCCTTTATAAGCAGGTTATGAGAGAAAAGGGACAGTAAAAAAATCTGCTAGTGGGGCCCGGGCCATAGTGCAGTGGGTAGGGCCTTTGCCTTGCGGTCCAGCCGACCCGAGTTCAATCGCGAGGCATCCCATATGATTCCCCGAGCACCACTAAGAGTAATTCCTGAGTGAAGAGGCAGAAGTAACTTACCTCTGAGCAACCCCTGATGTGACCAAAAACAAAAAAAAAAAAAAAAAAGAAAAAAGAAAGAAAGGAAGGAAGGAAGGAAGGAGGGAGGGAGGGAGGGAGGGAGGAAGGAAGGAAGGAAGGAAGGAAGGGAGGGAGGGAGGAAGGGAGGGAGGGAGGGAGGGAGGAAGGGAGGAGGGAGGAGGGAGGGAGAGAGAGAGAGAAAGAGAGAGAGAAAAAGAAAGAAAGAAAGAAAGAAAGAAAGAAAGAAAGAAAGAAAGAAAGAAAAGAAAGAAAGAAAGAAAGAAAGAAAGAAAGAAAAGAAAGAAAGAAAGAAAGAAAGAAAGAAAGAAAGAAAGAAAGAAAGAAAGAAAGAAAGAAAGAAAGAAAGAAAGAAAGAAAGAAAGAAAGAAAGAAAGAAAGAAAGAAAGAAAGAAAGAAAGAAAGAAAGAAAGAAAAGAGAGAAAAGAAAATCTGCTAGTGTCTGCTAGACTATATCTAGGGGAAGACATACCCCTCCCACGTTGTAGCCATGGACCTGACTGATCCCTGCACTTAAGGTCAGGGAAGCATAGAAACTGCGACAGTCCCTAGGGCTCCTGTCTCACAGCCTGTATGTCAATCAGGACCCACAGTAGGCCCCAGTCCCCAGCCTGTCACCCCATAGACACCCACCTTCCACTTAAGTAGAGGACCCTAAAATCTGCTTCAGAAACTCAGGCTGCTCTGCTCACTAGCTTGACTTTAACTCTGTGTTCGTGATGTTCAGAACCCGGGCAGATCTATCACTTGCAACAGCAGCGATGATGATAGAATTTGTTCATGAAACTTTACCAGTAAAGGGATCTGGGGAATAACCAGGCAGGGTGCAGTGAGGAAACTGTCCCTAGAGCGAAATGTGAGGGAGTCACCAGATCAGGTTATAGCAGGTTGTTGGCGAGTTATGGTGGGTTATTGTCATGCTATAGGCAGCTTACATGTGGGTTATAGGCAGGTTATTGGTGTCTCATAGGTAGATTACAGGCAGGCCTTTGGCAGGGTATCGGCATCTTACAGGTGGGCTATAGGACGGTCATACGCTTTTATAGACAGGCTGTCACAGCTGCCTCTGTATCAACTAACCCACTGGCCCTTCTCTTCAGATTCACAACCAAATTTCCTAGGAGGCTCCAACCAAACCCCTAAAATTCATGAATACTTTGATCTACAACTAAAAACTCTGGAGTGTCCCTAGGAGGGGTCTAGTAGCCCGACCCCCATGCCGAAGCCCCTGCATCCCTCACCCAGGCTTTATTGCTGCCACCAGAGCAATGGTCCAGCATCACTGCTGCACAATCCCTGCAGAGATGACGCCCCACGGAATCCTAGGTGCACTGCTTTTCAGGCTGAGAACTCTGGAGTCTTCTCAGAGGGGTGCAAGCAGCCTCCCTAAACCCGCATGTACTTCAGGAAACCTCAGAAGTCACACTCACCTACCTCTCCGAGCCACTCATCTTTAGCCCAGTCCTACAGATCCTGAAATTTCTAGACCTTTCAGCCACATACACCTCAAAGTGCCACAATCCTGACAGCTCCGACAGAGCACGTCAACTTAGAGAGGAAAGCAACATGGAAGCCAACTAAACTCAACAAAGAATAACATAGAGGCTTGACTAGCAACAAGCAACTCTGAATTCTCAGACAAGCGCCCCATGGTGAGATAGAAAAATTTTCATGAATATTATTTACTGAAGAATTTTTTATAATTCCATTAGCCATTTAGTTGTAAAAAGCAATATAAAGTAAATTATTATGTGCCTGCTAAGTGGGCAGGTTTGGAGGGTGACTAAGAAAATGGGGAGAGGGCGGAGCGATAGCCCAGCGGGTAGGGCGTTTGCCTTGCACGCCGGCCGGCCCATGCCGGCCTGGGTTCGATCCCCGGCATCCCATATGGTCCCCCGAGCACCACCAGGAGTAACTCCTGAGTGCAGAGCCAGGAGAAACCCTTGATCATTGCCGGTGTGACCCAAAAAAGCAAAAAAGAAAAAAGAAAATGGGGATAATGGTGGAGGTAAGGTCACTCTGGTGATAGGATTGGTGTTGGGACAGTGAATGCCCGTAACAACTGCATTATGAACAACTTTGTAAATAAAATTAAAAGAAGGGTTATAGGTGGGTTATAGGCATTTTATAGAAGTGGGTTTTAGACTGGTTATAGCCAGGTTAATACAAGTTATATACAGGTTATAGCTGGGTTATAGCTGAGTTACAGCTAGTTTATAGCCAAGTTATTGGTGGGTTATGTGCAGGTTATATGCAGGATATAGCTGGGTTGTAAGTGGGTTATAACCAGAGTCTTGCATGCTTCTAGGAGAGTTATAGCTAATTATAGTTGGGTTATAGGCATGCTATTACTATCTTCACAATTTCCCTGTTTTGAGTACTGCTGGGTGTGTGGCCCAAAAAAATGTGTCTCTAGTTTTTGTTTCTGCTAGTTTTTTTTATTCTTGGATCTGTTTTGAAGATAGTGGTAGATAGTTAGTAAAGGGATTTATAGGGTTTTTTTAGTCACTCCACTGATTTAACATTAACAATGCATGTCTAATTGAGAGCAGTTCAATGGTGAGATGATAAATCAAAACAAATACAAAAAAGTGTGTGTGTTGTGGGGAGGGGCGCTTCTACAAAGCTGCTTGGTTTATTTGCATCAGTTCTTCACTGGTCTAGTAAATATTTTGCATGGGAATAGTAACACGTTGGAAAATAGCACCACAATGTTGGCATTCAACAATAACCTAAATTTCCCATTGACTCTTCCAAATGTCTGATGTTGGAGTACCCTTTTTTCACAGCCTCTGCTTCCTTCTTGCCAGCCCTAGGTTTTGCACTATAGTGAAATATTTTTCTCTTTCCTGATGCCCTTTACATATTCTTATGCTAGAGCAAAGGACTTTTTGCATAGACACAGAGAGACAGTTAAGGCTGTGCATTTGTGATGTAACTATTTCTGAAATAGTTACTCCTGGGCATCTGCCATATTCCCTAACTTAAAACGTCAATTGCCCTTAGATTGATTCTTGTTTCTTATACCCAAAAGAAGGTCTCCATCGCAGGACTGGATGAACTCAGGGCAAGCCATGATCAAACTATCCTGGCTTCAACATGGGATGAACTAAGTGTCCTGAGCAATAGACTAAGCAATATTATCACTTGATCACTTGACATCCTGTTATTCATTGATTTGCTCGAGTGGGCGTCAGTAATATTTCAATTTGACCCTATCACGTGCCAGTGTAGCCCAATGGCATCTGTAACTGTTCCTTCAGGGTCTTGACAAAGAAGTCTGACCATCTTGTAGGTGGGTGGCCATGTGATCTTTTGACATCCCGTGGGATCCAGTCAGTAACGGCTCTAGTCCAGTGGTCGGTCTCCAAATCGCATTACATGTCCAGCCCATTTGATTTTTTGATGCCTTAGCAAACGAGACAGCGTCCCTGACTCTGGAACTGTGACAGAGGTCGGAACTCCGAATTCCTTCTCTCACTTGAGTGAGGCGTGATATTCCAAGCATAGCTCTTTTCGATTCCTCTTTGGGAGACCCGAATAGTGTTCTCATCCTGCTTTCATAGGGCCCTGCTTCATAGCAACCGACAAAGCAATATAATAAGAGTATGGTCATGGAACAAACTCTGTCATGACCCAAAAATAAGCAACCGAGGGCTGGAACGATAGTCCAGCGGGTAGGGCGATTGCCTTGCACGTGACCAGCCCATGCTGGCCCAGGTTTGATCCACGGCATCCCATATGGTCCCCGAGCACCGCCAGGAGTAATTCCTGAGTGCAGAGCCAGGAGAAACCCCTGAGTATTGCCGGGTGTGACCCAGAAAAGCAAAAAAAAAAAAAAATCAACTGATTAAAGACCCTGTTGGGGATAGGGAAAAAAAAAACCAACCTGGCCGGAAAACTGTAGTCTGGAATAGTTACCCTGTAAGCTTAATCCCAGGTGTAGATATGTCTGTCTCTCTTACTGTGTTTATACAAAATCACTAGAAATATTAAGATGATTGTTTACCAGCTATGGAAAGGAAAAAACAAAAAGCCAGGATTCTGCCTTTGTCCTGGGCAGATCTATAGCCCCAGGACAGGATCCATCTCTGGGGGAGATCCCTGGTAGTTTGCCCCAGGAAGGAAGAGCTTTATACACCTCGTTACTGAATTAAAGTCTATTGCCTTACCCCAACCTTTTGTACAGTATATAACTAGCACACTTGACTTGAGGTATGTGGAGTGAGGTGGACAGTGAGGAGTGAGTGAGGAGAGATTAAAAGGAGAGAGCTTCAGACTATCAAGAGCCTTTTTATCTTGTTACTTTGTTCATCTGTTAGGGGAAATGGACATTGGCCCCAAATGCTGCAAGGGACCCTGCCAAACCCTAATATCTGTTAGGGACCCTGCTGAGCCCCAACAGTTTTAGTAGGCTTTCTAGTATAAAAGAGAGTATACCCCTGGATGCATACTAAATGATTCTACCAAACTATATTCCTACAAAGCATTCCAATTTATTTTGGTTCAGATAAGGTATAATGTAGCTAAATTATATCTCTCCTCATCTAGCTGCCTGACACCACAACATGAAAGAAAAGATGATGGTTTTAATCACTATGTTGCCATCACTGTGTCAAATAAACATCTCAGTGGGCACCAACTATATGCCTAGTGCTGTGCTAAGTGCTAGGAATATGGCAACGCACAAAGATTGACACTGTCTCTTTCTGAAAGCGTGTTTACTGTGGGTCCAAACCTTTCCAGAGGGATTGAGAGGGCTCCTTAAGGAACAGGTCACTGTATCACTGTCTTCCCATTGTTCATCGATTTGCTCGAGTGGGCACTAGTAACATCTCCATTAGTCCTGTCACAAGCAAGTGTAACCTAAGGGCATCTGCTTGCTCCAGGGACAGGCGGAGCCCGAAACCATTCTTCAGGTCATGGAACTAAGGTCCATAATTGTTACTAGTTTTTGGCATAACAAGTAAATAAAACACGGGTAGCTTGCCAGGCTTTGCCGTAGGTGGTATAGACTCAGTAGAAGGCTCTCCTTTTTTTAGTCCCAGAGCCTGCAAAGGTGAACCCATTGGGACTGGCTGGTTGAGAAGAGGAAAGCTTGTTCCAGAAGGAACTGTCTGAGGGATCCGGAAAGAGCTTCAGGGGAGGGGGATGTGATGGCCTCCTCCAAAGTGACTTGTTTTCCAGGTCTGAAGAACACAAGGCACCTGGAAATGGGTGTAATGCAAGATGAACCTTCAGTATCTGAAGCCATGAGTTGACCTGCAGTTACTTCTTTTTTTTTTGGGGGTCACACCCAGCAATGCTCAGGGGTTTCTCCTGGCTCTACACTCAGGAATCACTCCTGGCGGTGTTCAGGGGACCATATGGGATGCTGGGGATTGAACCCATGCCCAGCACAGGCCAGCCATGTGCAAGTCAGGCCGGCCATGTGCAAGGCAAACACCCTACCTGCTGGCTATTGTTCCGGCTCTTCACTGTATCACTGTCTTCCCGTTCATCATCGATTTGCTCGAGCAGGCACCAGTAACATCTCCATATGTCCTGTCTCATGTAAGTAGAGCCCAAGGGCACCTGCTTGCTCCAGGAACATAAAGAGCCTCAAACCATTCCATCAGGTCATGGGAATGAGGTCTATAATTGTTACTGGTATTTGGCATATCAAATACGACACAGGTAGCTTGCCAGGCTCTGCCATGCAGGTGCATATTCTTGTAGTCATCTCTAAATCCAGTGGTTCTTCATCCTTTCTAAATGAAAGCTTTTTTTAAATTCAAAAAAAAAAAAAAGGCTCTCCTTTTTTTTTTTTTGTGGGTCATACCTGGCAATGCTCAGGGGTTTCTCCTGGCTCTGCACTCAGGAATCACTCCTGGCAGTGCTCAGGGGACCATATGGGATGCCGAGGATCAAACCCGGGCCAGCATGGGCCAGCCGCGTGCAAGGAACAGATATGGGGGGCTGAAACAGGAAAGTCAGCACTGAGGGAGGCTTTCTGACGGAAGGGAGGCATGTGCAAAGGTGAAGCCTATAACATTGAGGGCAATAAACCGGGCTCGGGTAGCTAGAGAACACGAGGGTCAAAGGATCCCAGAACCAAAAGGACAAGCCCTGGCGACCTTGTTAGATGCAGAAATACCTGGACCTTCATTCTGCATGGAAGCCTCTGAAGGATTTTGAGCCAGGAGCTATGTTGTCATCACACACCATGAGAGACAGATCAGAGAAATAAAATAGAGCATGCAAGGAAACGTGCATATGGATACTCAAGGGATGCTGGGGAATGTAGTTTTTCTACTGAGAACTCACCTAAAATTATACCTGGGAGATGTGTCAAAAGACTGAGTGCTTTGTCTGCAGGGCCCTGGGTTCCATCCCCAGCGTTACCTGATTCCCTGAGCCCCTATTCAGGAGCAAGCAGCCTCACACACCATCACATGTGGCCTTAAAATTAATGAAGTATCATAGAAAGAAGTCTCCAGTTATAGAAAGCCCGGAGTTCATATCCCATCTGTAATTTCTCAAAGTTTAAAATAGTCTACAAAAATAACATCTCCATGTCCTCAATATTTTCAGGATGTTTTGATTATTTTTAACCTTCGCAGTGAATTGTTTCTCTATTTAATTTACTTCTATCCAGAAATCTCCAGTTTTAAAATATTAGTGACTAAAATAAATATTGTAAGATAAATGTCTGTCTAATTTGCTAATTTTCATAAAAAATACAATTTTAAATGCTTAACATAATAATTAATACATAACCACACTGTTGAGAGTAATTTATTATCATCCTAAATAGTAAGACTTTGGAAACATGTTAATTTTAGTCTTAATTCTGCTCCAAGTTTCTACACCAATCAGATTCTTTTCTCAGTAGCCCCATCTGCTAATTGAATTTTCGTTTTAAAGAAACCATGGTAACACATGTTTAGCCATAACACAGAGTGCGGAATTAATTCCAGTTTCTTTGGGTAAAATCAAGCTTTCAAGCCTTCTGTGAAACACAAAGGCAACAATAAAATACGGAAGAGCCATTTCTTTAAAAACACCATAAAAATCATTCCTGCTTGGTGGATGAGTACAGAACACAAGTAACAAACTTACATACCTTTGTAAAAAGCATTTTTAAAATGGTAAGTAATGTGAGTTGATTATACTCTATGATTTGGAGACTATAATTAGCATTAGTCTTTACAAGAAGCTTCATGAGTTGTTTTGCTCCTGTGCAGACTCTCCTCTGCCCCTTCCCCTCACTGTGCCACCATTAGCACCCTTGGAAGCGTTAGATTCTGGGCTTCAGTGCCCAGTTGTTCTCGGTGTGTGTGCGTGTGCGTGTGTGTGTGTGTGTGTGTTAGGGTGTATGAATAGTGCTTTTCTCCCTCTAGTTTTACCACATAGAGCACACATATATTTCTGCATGTGTATCCACCCCACTTGACCACTTGACTTACTCACCATCCTCAATATCAGTCTGTTGGCTGATCATTTGCCCCTACCTCCTCATAGTGCCCTAAGCATTGTGGTACAGTTTCCTCGTCAGTCTGCCTGGGGGTGTCCTGGAGACACAGGATTTAGGGTAGAAGAGTCACCACTATTTCCCTTCTTTTTAATTTTTTTTTTGTTCTTTGGGGGCCACACCCATAAAACTTGGGGGTTACTGAGTTTTTATGCCCAGGGTTTACTCTTGGTTCTGTGCTCATGGATCACTCCTGGTTCCAGGGCACCAGATGGGATGCCAGGGACCAAACTCAGGTCAGCTGCTTACAAGCAAGCTGCTTACCCACTCTACTATCACTCCGCCCCCAACACACTGCCTTTATTTTATGTCAAAGACCCAGGAGAAAGTTCTGTTAGGGTAATCAGAAGAAGGGGTACTCAAGAAATTGTGTCAACATATAGCCTAGGGACCTAAGATGAAATGGCCTAAGATCTGTGACACTGCATCTCTGACCACCCTGGGCCCTGACACTTGAGAGGAGTCCTTTGGAGTACCACCATGGGAGAGACCCAGACAATCTAGGTCCTCTCCTGCCTCCTGACCCTCAGATCTCCCCTCTAGGGAACCAACCCACCACAAGGCAGAGCATCGGGTCCCACACACGACACCGGGATGCATGAAAGGTACTTGTCCAGTCAATGAGTGAACTTATTCAACCTCAGTTCACAAAAAATTGCAAAAATGCACACTAGAAGTGCCACCACCACCAAAACCAGGATTTTTTTTAATTTGCTTGGTTTTGGTTCCTGGAGCTCACACCCAGCAGTGCTCAAAACTCACTCCTGGCTCTGTGCTCAGGGATCACTTCTGGAGGGGCTCAAGAGATCCATATAAGATGC